>JAJEOU010001413.1:12205-137444 GCA_021534815.1 Acrocephalus arundinaceus
CAAATCTGACCCCAGATCCGACCCCAAATCCCACCTCCAAATCTGACCCCAAATCCACCCCAAATCCGACCCCAAATCTGACCCCAAATCTCCGACCCCAAATCTGACCCCAAATCCCACCCCCAAATCCTGACCCCAGATCCGACCCCCCCAAAATCCCGACCCCAAATCGGACCCCAAATCTGACCCCCAAAATCTGACCCCAAATCCGATCCCAAATCCGACCCCCAAATCCGACCCCAAATCTGACCCCAAATCCCACCCCAAATCCAACCCCAAATCTGACCCCAAATCCGACCCCAAATCCGACCCCAAATCCGACCCCAAATCCGACCCCAAATCTGACCCCAAATCTGACCCCAAATCCGACCCCAAATCCGACCCCAAATCTGACCCCAAATCTGACCCCAAATTTGATCCCAAATCTGACCCCAAATCCGACCCCAAATCCGACCCCAAATCCGACCCCAAATCTGACCCCAAATCCGACCCCAAATCTGACCCCAAATCCGACCCCAAATCAGACCCCAAATCCGACCCCAAATCTGACCCCAAATCAGACCCCAAATCCGACCCCAAATCCCACCCCAAATCTGACCCCAGATCCGACCCCAAATCCCACCTCAAATCTGACCCCAAATCCACCCCAAATCCGACCCCAAATCTGACCCCAAATCCGACCCCAAATCTGACCCCAAATCCCACCCCAAATCTGACCCCAGATCCGACCCCAGATCCGACCCCAAATCCGACCCCAAATCTGACCCCAAATCTGACCCCAAATCCGATCCCAAATCCGACCCCAGATCCGACCCCAAATCCCACCCCAAATCCCACCCCAAATCCGACCCCAAATCCACCCCAAATCTGACCCCAAATCTGACCCCAAATCTGACCCCAAATCTGACCCCAAATCAGACCCCAAATCTGACCCCAAATCCCACCCCAGATCTGACCCCAAATCTGACCCCAAATCCCACCCAGGTTTTTCTGTTCCCCATCTTCCCCCTTTTCCCTCCTCTTCCTCAAGGATTTTCCCTTCCTCTTCCTCATCTTCCTCCTTTATTCCTCCTCATCCTCAAGGTTTTTCCATTCCTTTTCCTCAAGGTTTTTCCCTTCCCCTCCCCATCTTCCCCCTTTTCCCTCCTCTTCCTCAAGGTTTTTCCCTTCCTCTTCCTCATCTTCCTCCTTTATTCCTCTTCCTCCTCAAGGTTTTTCCGCTCCTCTTCCTCAAGGATTTTCCCTTCCTCTTCCTCACCTTCCCCCTTTTCCCTCCTCTTCCTCAAGGTTTTTCCATTCCTCATCTTCCACCTTGTTTCCTCATCCTCGAGGATTTTCCTCTCCTCTTCCTCATTTTCCACCTTTTTCCTCCTTCTCAAGGTTTTTCCGCTCCTCTTCCTCATCTTCCCCTTTTTTCCCTCCTCATTCTCAAGTTTTTTCCCTTCCCCACCTTCCCCCTTTTCCCTCCTCTTCCTCAAGGTTTTTCCACTCCCCTTTTTCATCTTCCTCCTTTATTCCTCCTCTTCCTCAAGATTTTTCCATCCCCCTTCCTGCTCTTCCTCCTTTTCCCTCCTCATCCTCAAGATTTTTCTGCTCCTCTTCCTCATCTTCTCCTTTTTTCCTCCTCATTCTCAAGGATTTTCCCTTCCCCACCTTCCCCCTTTTCCCTCCTCTTCCTCAAGGTTTTTCCTTTCCTCATTTTCCATCTTTTTTCCTCTTCCTCAAGGTTTTTCCATTCTTTTTCCTCAAGGATTTTCCCTTCCTCTTCCTCATCTTCCTCCTTTATTCCTCTTCATCCTCAAGATTTTTCCATTCCTCTTCCTCAAGGTTTTTCCGCTCCTCTACCTCAAGGATTTTCCATTCTTCTTCCTCATCTTCCCCTTTTTTCCTCCTTCAAGGTTTTTCCCTTCCTCTTCTTCATCTTCCTCCTTGATTCCTCCTCATCCTCAAGTTTTTTCCATTCCTCATTTTCCCCCTTTTTCCCTCCTCATCCTCAAGATTTTTCTGCTCCTCTTCCTCACCTTCCCCCTTTCCCTCCTCATCCTCAAGTTTTTTCCATCCCCCTTCCCACTCTTCCCCCTTTTCCCTCCTCTCCACCACCAAACGGACATGAAAATATGTAAGAACCTCAGGAAAACGACCAAATTCCCAAAAAAACCCAAAATTTCCCTGGATGCTGTCGAGGATGGCTCCACCCGGAGATGATTTTTCCAGCCGGGAATTCCCGCAGGAATCCTGGGATCCGGGAGCTTTTCCCTCTGGTCTGGGATAAAAGGCCGGGATGTTTGCCTCCGGAACGGCGGCATTTTTCAGGAATGACAATTCCCGCTCTTTTAACAGGGAACATCTGTGCCCGTGGCTCCTCCAGCTGCTGGGAAGGGAAAACAAAAGAGCTCCTGTTTGTCTGGAGATCCAGAGGAATTTTGGGAAGCTGAGAGGGGAAAAAAAAAAAAAAAACAAAAAAAAAATCAAATCCCGTTTATTTTGGGAGCGGGAATTGCGGTGCCGAGGATTTTTTGGGATCATTTTTAATTCCTTTTTTTTTTTTCCAGGCTGGGAAGGAGGGATGGATTCCTCAGCTCTTCCCGCCGGGTTGGAATGTTGTGGTCATGGAAAAAAAAAATAGGGAAAAATGTTTGGGTGGCCCAAAAATATCCCGAGCGGAAGTTGGGGAATGGGATGGGGAAAGGGACGGAGCAGGGCAGGGAAATTCCTGGAGATCCCAAAGTTCGGAACATCTCCAGCCTGAAAAAAATTCCTTTCTCCAGGATTTTTTAGGGAAAATTCCTTCCCTCCACTGGAAATCCAAATGTTTGATTCCTGAAGTTTGGAACATCTCCAGCTTTTAAAAAATTCCCTTCTCCAGGATTTTGGGGGAAAAATTCCTTCCCTCCCCTGGAGATCCCAATGTTCATCTCCCAAAGTTGGGAACATCTCCAGTTTGGAGAGAATTCCATCCTCCAGGGTTTTCCTGGGGAAAATTCCTTCCCTGTGTTCCGAGGGATCCTTTTCCCCAGGACATTCCCGTTCTCCCGGCACTGACAGATCCGTGTTTCCCATGACATTCCCATTCAGATCCGTGTTTCCCATGACATTCCCATTCAGTTCCATGTTTCCCATGACATTCCCATTTTCCTGGCGCTGACAGATCCGTGTTTCCCATGACATTCCCATTCAGATCTGTGTTTCCCATGGCATTCCCATTCTCCCTGCCCTGACGGATCCGTGTTTCCTGTGACATTCCCATTCTCCCTGCCCTGACGGATCCGTGTTTCCCATGACATTCCCATTCTCCTGGCCCTGACAGATCCGTGTTTCCCGTGACATTCCCATTCGGATCCATGTTTCCCATGACATTCCCATTCAGATCCGTGTTTCCTGTGACATTCCCATTCAGATCCATGTTTCCCATGACATTCCCATTCGGATCCGTGTTTCCCATGGCATTCCCATTCTCCTGGCGCTGACGGATCCGTGTTTCCCGTGACATTCCCATTGGGATCCGTGTTTCCCATGACATTCCCATTCAGATCCATGTTTCCCATGACATTCCCATTCGGATCCGTGTTTCCCATGGCATTCCCATTCTCCCTGCCCTGACAGATCCGTGTTTCCCATGACATTCCCATTTGGATCTGTGTTTCCCCCAACATTCCCGTTCTCCTGGCCCTGACAGATCCGTGTTTCCCATGACATTTCCATTCGGATCCGTGTTTCCCGTGACATTCCCATTCAGATCCATGTTTCCCACAACATTCCCATTCTCCCGGCGCTGATGGATCCGTGTTTCCCATGACATTCCCATTCAGATCCGTGTTTCCCGTGACATTCCCATTCAGATCCGTGTTTCCCATGACATTCCCATTCAGATCCGTGTTTCCCATGACATTCCCATTCAGATCCGTGTTTCCCATGACATTCCCGTTCTCCCTGCCCTGACAGATCCGTGTTTCCCATGACATTCCCATTCAGATCCGTGTTTCCCGTGACATTCCCATTCAGATCCGTGTTTCCCATGACATTCCCATTCTCCCGGCACTGACAGATCCGTGTTTCCCATGACATTCCCATTCAGATCCATGTTTCCCGTGACATTCCCATTCTCCCGGCACTGATGGATCCGTGTTTCCTGTGACATTCCCATTCAGATCCGTGTTTCCCATGACATTCCCATTCAGATCCATGTTTCCCATGACATTCCCGTTCTCCCGGCGCTGACAGATCCGTGTTTCCCGTGACATTCCCATTCGGATCCGTGTTTCCTGTGACATTCCCGTTCGGATCCGTGTTTCCCATGACATTCCCGTTCTCTCGGCACTGACGGATCCGTGTTTCCCGTGACATTCCCATTCAGATCCATGTTTCCCATGACATTCCCGTTCTCCCGGCGCTGACGGATCCATGTTTCCTGTGACATTCCCATTTTCCCAGAGCTGACTGATCCGTGTTTCCTGTGACATTCCCGTTCTCCCGGCGCTGACGGATCCGTGTTTCCTGTGACATTCCCATTCGGATCCGTGTTTCCCGTGACATTCCCATTCGGATCCGTGTTTCCCGTGACATTCCCGTTCTCCCGGCGCTGACGGATCCGTGTTTCCCGTGACATTCCCATTCAGATCCATGTTTCCCGCCACATTCCCGTTCTCCCGGCACTGACAGATCCGTGTTTCCCGCAGGTTGGTGGTGGGAGCTCCCTACGAATCCAACGGGCAGCAGAAAACCGGAGACGTTTACAAGTGCCCGGTGCCGAGTGAGGGCCCCGGAAACTGCACCAAGCTCAACCTGGGTACGGCCCCAACATCCCGAATTATCCCAAAAAAACCAGGATATTGGGAAGGAATTCCCCCCTGGGAATGTTGGGTTCCCAGGGAAGCCCCCAGATCCCTGGGAGCGTCCAAGGCCGGGTTGGAGCAGCCTGGGGTGGTGGAAGGTGGCGTTGGATGGGCTTAAAATTCCATCAATCCCAAATTATTCCAGGATTCCCAGTTTGCTTCCCAAAGTGGGAGCTGAGTTTTCCAGGTTGGATCGGGGTTTGGGACACAGCTCGGGGACATTTAGGATTGACAGGGCTGCCCTGGGGGCTGATCCATGGAAAAAATGGGAATTCCATGGCTTGGGAATCCGGGATGAGGAAATGAGGCCTCCAAGGGATTTCCTCCTCTTCTCCGACTCCCAGCCTCATTCCCGAAAAATTTCTCATCCTTGGTTGTTCATCTAGGGAAAATTCCAATCTTCCCAATTTTTTTCTCGCCTTTCCTTCCAAGTTTTTTCTTGCCTTTGGAAAGATTTCCCAAATTTTCCAAAAATCCCCAAAACTTGGAGTTACTCCAGCAGAAACTCCTTCCCGACACACAATTCCTGGTTCCTCCAGGGATTCCAGGGTCTTTCCTGGTTGCTCTGGGGATTCCTGGGAGCATTCCCGGTTCCTCCAGAGATTCCTGGGAGCATTCCCAGTTGCTCCAGGGATTCCAGGGTCATTCCCAGTTGCTCTGGGGATTCCTGGGTCATTTCCAGTTGCTCTGGAATTTCCGGGGTTGTTCCCAGTTGCTCCAGAGATTCTGGGGAGGGTTCCCGGTTCCTCCAGGGATTCCTGGGAGCATTCCCGGTTCCTCCAGGGATTCCTGGGAGCATTCCCGGTTCCTCCAGGGATTCCTGGGAGCATTCCCGGTTCCTCCAGGGATTCCTGGGAGCATTCCCGGTTGCTCCGGGGATTCTGGGGTCATTCCTGGTTGCTCCAGGGATTCCTGGGAGCATTCCCAGTTCCTCCAGCGATTCCTGGGGCATTCCCAGTTCCTCCAGAGATTCCAGGGGCATTCCCAGTTGCTCCAGGGATTCCTGGGAGCATTCCTGGTTCCTCCAGAGATTCCAGGGGCATTCCTGGTTGTTCCGGGAATTCCTGGGAGCATTCCCAGTTGCTCCAGAATTTCTGTGGAGCATTCCCAGTTCCTCCAGCGATTCCTGGGAGCATTCCCAGTTCCTCCAGGGATTCCTGGGAGCATTCCCAGTTCCTCCAGGGATTCCTGGGAGCATTCCCAGTTCCTCCAGGGATTCCTGGGAGCATTCCCGGTTCCTCCAGCGATTCCTGGGAGCATTCCCAGTTCCTCCAGGGATTGCTGGGAGCATTCCCAGTTCCTCCAGGGATTCCTGGGGCATTCCCAGTTCCTCCAGGGATTCCTGGGAGCATTCCCGGTTCCTCCAGCGATTCCTGGGAGCATTCCCAGTTCCTCCAGCGATTCCTGGGGCATTCCCAGTTCCTCCAGAGATTCCAGGGGCATTCCCAGTTGCTCCAGGGATTCCTGGGAGCATTCCTGGTTCCTCCAGAGATTCCAGGGGCATTCCTGGTTGTTCCGGGGATTCCTGGGAGCATTCCCAGTTGCTCCAGAATTTCTGTGGAGCATTTCTGGTTCCTCCAGGGATTCCTGGGAGTGTTCCCAGTTGCTCTGGGGATTCCTGGGAGCGTTCCCAGTTCCTCCAGGGATTCCTGGGAGCATTCCCAGTTGCTCCAGGGATTCCTGGGAGCATTCCCGGTTGCTCCGGGGATTCCAGGGGTGTTTGGGATTTTTTGGGAATGTCACCACTCCCCAGGGCGGGTGACGCTGTCCAACGTGTCGGAGCGCAAGGACAACATGCGCCTGGGCCTGAGCCTGGCCAGCGACCCCCGCGACAGCAGCGTCCTGGTGAGCGGGAATGGGAATGGGAATGGGGGAATGGGAATGGGAATGGGGGAATGGGGGAATGGGAATTTGGGCTGGGAATTTGGGAACTTGGGAATGTGGGAATGGGAATGTGGGAATGTGGGAATTCAGTAATGCAGAAATGGGAATCTGGGAATGGGAATTTGGGGATGTGGGAATGTGGGAATGGGAATGGGAGAATGGGAATTTGGGAATGGGGGAATGGGGGAATGGGGGAATGGGAATTTGGGAATGGGATTCGGGAGTGTGAGAATGGGAATTTGGGAAATTGGGAATGGGGGAATGGGGGAATGGGAATGGGGGAATGGGAATGTGGGAATGTGGGAATTCAGTAATGCAGAAATGGGAATCTGGGAATGGGAATTTGGGGATGTGGGAATGGGAATTTGGTAATGGGAATTCAGGAATGTGGAAATGTGGGAATGCGGGAATTTGGGAATCTGGGAATTTGGGGATGGGAATGTGGGAATGCAGGAATTCAGGAATGCAGAAATGGGAATGTGGGAATGGGAATGTGGGAATGGGGGAATGGGAATCTGGGAATTTGGGAATGGGAATGTGGGAATGTGGGAATTTGGGAATTTGGGGATGGGAATTTGGGAACTTGGGAATGTGGGCAGGGAGAATGGGAGAATGGGAATTTGGGAATGTGGGAATGGGAATTTGGGAATCTAGGAATTTGGGAATTTGGGAATCTGGGAATGGGAATTTAGGAATGTGGGGATGAGGATTTGGGTTGGAATTGTGGAATTGGAGTTATGGAATTATGGGATGTTTCCCATCCCACAGCTGGGGCTGGAGCAAGAATTTCCAGCTCCATCCCAACCCATCCCAGAATTCCATGATTCCCCATTTCCTGCACCACCTCCAGCATTCCATGGGGAAAAGCTGCCCATGGAAATGGGATTTTCCCTTTGGGATAAATCCCGGTGTTTCCCCCTCCAGGCGTGCAGCCCGCTGTGGTCCCACGAGTGCGGCAGCTCCTACTACACCACGGGAATGTGCTCCCGCGTCAACGCCAACTTCCGATTCTCCCGGAGCGTCGCCCCGGCCCTGCAGAGTGAGCGCCCACGTCCCAGCCCTGATCCTGGCCCTGATCCCGGCTCTGATCCCAATCCCGGCCCTGATCCCAACTCTGATCCCGGCCCTGATCCCGGCCCTGATCCCGGCCCCGATCCCAGCCCTGCAGAGTGAGCGCCTTGATCCCAAACCCGATCCTGGTCCCCATCCTGGACCTGTTCCCGGCCCCAATCCCAGCCCTGATCCTGGCCCTGATCCTGGCCCTGATCCCAATCCCGGCCCCGATCCCGGCTCTGATCCTGGCCCTGATCCCGGCTCCAATCCCAGCCCCGATCCCAGCCCTGCAGAGTGAGCGCCCACATCCCGAATCCGACCCTGGTTCCCATCCCGGACCTGATCCCGGTCCCGATCCCGGCCCTGATCCCGGCCCTGATCCCGGCCCTGCAGAGTGAGCGCCCACATCCCTGACCCCAATTCCGGCCCTGATCCCAGCTATGATCCTGGCCCCGATCCCAATCCCGGCCCCAATCCCAGCCCTGATCCTGGCCCTGCAGAGTGAGCACCCACATCCCGGACCCAATCCTGGTCCTGATCCTGGCTCTGACCCCGGCTTTGATCCCGGCCACAATCCCGGCCCTGATCCTGGCCCCGATCCTGGCCCTGATCCCGGCCCCGATCCTGGCCCTGCAGAGTGAGCGCCCAGATCCCGGCCCCCATCCCAGCCCCCATCCCGGCCACAATCCCGGCCACAATCCTGGCTCAAATCCCGGCCCTGATCCCAGCCCCAGTCCCGGCCACAATCCCAGCCCCAATCCCGGCCACAATCCCGGCCACAATCCCGGCCCCGATCCCGGGCCCAATCCCGGACCTGATCCCGTCTCTGATCCTGGCCCCAATTCCTGCTCCAGTCCTGCCCCAATCCCAGCTCCGACCCCAGCTCCAGCCCCAGCTCTGATCCCAGCTCTGATCCTGGCTCCAATCCCCACCCAAATCCCAGCCCCGATCCCAGCCCCAATTCCAGCTCCGATCATCCAGGACTTTTCCATGGAATGCTGTAAAACATCAGCAAGACTGAGATGATCCTGAGCAATTTTCCCCTCTGGAAAAAAAACCCTTTAAAAATCCTTAAAAATCCCTAAAAATCCTTAAAATTCCTTAAAAATCCTTAAAAACCCTTAAAATTCCTTAAAAATCCTTAAAAATCCTTAAAATTCCTTAAAAATCCTTAAAAACCCTTAAAATTCCTTAAAAATCCTTAAAAATCCTTAAAATTCCTTAAAAATCCTTAAAAACCCTTCCTGCTCCGGCTGCGGAGCCGAGCCCTGGGGTCCCCTCCGGGGTTTTTGGCTGCCTCGGATCCGAGGATTTCACGGGGAAAGGGAGGAAAATTCTGCCTCGTGTTCCACGGCAGGGCCGGGAGTGACTCAGGGATCGGGAACGGCTCCGCGGGAGGGACGGGGCCGGGTCCTGCTCCTCTTTGAAGTGTGGAATGGAATTAGACGGGATCAAATTCCAGAGCTGAATCCCAAATGATGCGGCCGAGTGTTATTCCTGGGAAGCCATCCCAGCTTTTCTCAGCCGAGAGGATTCCTGTGGCTTCTCCCCACCTTGCTGGAGCCCAAAGTTCTTTCCCAAAAACATTGAAATCTGATTTTTTTTTCCCAATAAATCCTAAGGAGGAAGTTCTGGAGCCCAAATTTCTTTCCCAAAATATTGAAATCCAAATTTTTTCTTTCCCTCAATAAATCCTAAGGAGAAAGTCCCAAAGTTCTTTGCCAATATATTGAAATCCGAATTTTTTTTCCCAATAAATCCTGAGAAGGAAATTCTGGAGCCCAAAGTTCTTTCCCAAAATATCAAAATCCAATTTTTTTTCCTCAATAAATCCTAAGGAGGAAGTTCTGGAGCCCAAAGTTCTGGAGCCCAAATTGCTTTCCCAAAATATTGAAATCCAATCTTTTTTTCCCCCCCAATAAATCCTAAGAAGGAAATTCTGGAGCCCAAAGTTCTTTCCCAAAATATTGAAATCCCTTTTTTTTTTCCTAATAAAGCCTAAGGAGGACATTCTGGAGCCCGAAGTTCTTTCCCAAAATATTGAAATCCCATTTTTTCCCCAATAAATCCTGAGAAGGAAATTCTGGAACCCAAAATATTGAAATCCAATTTTTTTTCCCAATAAATCCTAAGCAGGAAGGACCTGGCTGGAAGTGAACCCATAAATCTGCCCCTTCACCAGAGGACTTTTAACAAATCCCTGGATTTTTCCGCAGGATGCCAGACCTACATGGACATCATCATCGTCCTGGATGGATCCAACAGCATTTATCCGTGGGTTGAGGTGCAGCACTTCCTGATAAACATCCTGAAGAAATTTTACATCGGTCCCGGACAGATCCAGGTGAGGCCCTGAATTGTTTGTGTCACCCCAGAGCCATTCCCGATGTTTCTTTTCTGTCAAACCGCCAGAATTTGTCAAAATTTTGGGATTTTGTTCCCATTAATGTCCCTAAGAGCTATGGAGGGATCCCACATCCCAATGGGAAGAGGAAGGATGGAACCCCATGGAAAGGAGCTCTCATGGGCTGATTTAGGCAGGAATTTGGGATTTGAGCAGGAATATCCCAGATTTTCCCAAATAATTCAGTTTGGTCCCACCCGGAGATGCTGTGGGTCCAAAGTGGGACAGCGGGGTGCAGCATGTCCGGATCCCCCAAAAACGTGGAAGCACAGAGCCATAAAATTGGGAATTATTAATGGAGGGAAAACTGGGAACGAGCGATGGAACTTTAATGGTGGCTGGTGCTTTTGGTGGTTGATAGTGGTTTTGGTGGTTGATAATGATTTTGGTGGTTGATAATGGTTTTGGTGGTCAATAACAGTTTTGGTGGTTGATAAGGGTTTTGGTGGTTGACAACGATTTTGGTGGTTGATAACAATTTTAGATGGTTGATAACAGTTTTGGTGGTTGATAATGGTTTTGGTGGTTGATAACCATTTTAGATGGTTGATAACCATTTGGGTGGTCGATAACGGTTTTGGTGATTGATAAGGGTTTTGGTGGTTGGTAACATTTTGGGTTGCTGATAACATTTTAGATGGTTGATAACCGTTTGGGTGGTTGATAACGGTTTTGGTGGTTGATAAGGATTTTGGTGGTTGATAAGGATTTTGGTGGTCGATAGTTTTTGGTGGTTGATAACAATTTTGGTGGTTGATAACAGTTTTGGTGCTTGATAATGGTTTTGGTGGTTGATAACCATTTTAGATGGTTGATAACCATTTGGGTGGTTGATAACAGTTTGGGTGGTTGATAACGGTTTAGGTGGTTGATAACAATTTCAGTGGTTGATAATTTTGGTGGGTGATAATTTTGGTGGTTGACAATGGTTTTGCTGTTTGATAATGGTTTTGGTGGTTGATAATTTTGGTAGTTGATAACAGTTTTGGTGGTTGATAATGGTTTTGGTAGTTGATAATGATTTTAGTGGTTAACAACGATTTTGGTTGTTGATAACAGTTTTGGTGGTTGACAACAGTTTTGTGGTTGATAACGGTTTTGGTGGTTGATAACGGTTTTGGTGGTTAATAACGGTTTTTGTAGTTGATAACAGTTTTGGTGTTTGATAACAATTTTGGTGTTTGATAACAATTGTGGTGTTTGATAATGATTTTGGTGGTTGACAATGGTTTTGGTGTGTGACAACGATTTTGGTTGTTGATAATGGTTTTGGTGGTTGACAACAATTTTGGTGGTTGATAACACTTATGGTAGGTGGGACCTCGCCTCGCTGGTGTTTTTGGTGACATTCCCGTCATTCCCAGGTGGGAGTTGTCCAGTACGGAGAGGACGTGGTCCATGAGTTCCACCTGAACGACTACAGGTCCGTGCAGGACGTGGTGGCGGCCGCCAGCCACATCGAGCAGCGCGGCGGCACCGAGACCAGGACGGCCTACGGCATCGAGTTCGCGCGGTAAAACCCCTCCCGTTCCCAGGAAAAACTCCCAATCCCCTTTTCTGTGAATTCTGGGATTCCGTGAATTCTGTGAATTCTGGGATTCTGTGAATTCTGGGATTCTGTGAATTCTGTGAATTCTGTGATTCTGTGATTCTGTGAATTTTGTGATTCTGTGTGATTCTGTGAATTCTGTGATTCTGTGAATTCTGTGAATTCTGTGATTCTGTGTGATTCTGTGAATTTTGTGATTCTGTGAATTCTGTGATTCTCTGTGAATTCTGTGCATTCTGTTAATTCTGTGATTCTCTGTGAATTCTGGGATTCTGTGAATTCTGTGAATTCTGGAATTCTGTGAATTCCATGACTCTGTGATTCTGTGAATTTTCTGAATTCTGTGATTCTCTGTGATTCTGTGAATTCTCTGAATTCTGTGATTCTCTGTGATTCTGTGATTCTGTGATTCCGTGATTCTGTGAATTTTCTGAATTCCGTGATTCTGTGATTCTGTGATTCTGTGATTTTGTGATTCTGTGATTCTGTGAATTCTGTGATTCTGTGAATTCTGTGAATTCTGTGATTCTGTGTGATTCTGTGAATTCTGTGATTCTGTGAATTCTGTGAATTCTGTGATTCTGTGTGATTCTGTGAATTCTGTGATTCTGTGAATTCTGTGAGTTCTGTGAATTCTGTGAACTCTGTGATTCTGTGAATTCTGTGAATTTTCTGAATTCCGTGATTCTGTGAATTCTGTGTGATTCTCTGTCATTCTGTGACTGTGAATTCTGTGTTTCTGTGAATTCTGTGATTCTGTGAATTCTGTGATTCCATGATTCTGTGATTCTGTGTGATTCTGTGATTCCATGTGATTTTGTGATTCTGTGAATTCTGTGATTCTGTGAATTCTGTGAATTCTGTGTTTCAGTGATTCTGTGAATTCTGTGATTCTCTGTGATTCTCTGTGATTCTCTGTGATATCTGTGATTCTGTGATTCTGTGAATTCTGTGATTCTGTGAATTCCATGATTCCATGTGACTTTGTGATTCTGTGAATTCTGTGATTCTGTGATTATTAGTCAGAAAAACAAACAATGTCACTGTCACCTCATTATTGGGTAATTAGTTCCTAAATAACCTTGGGAGGAGCCGGTGGCGCTCCATTTTACCTCCATTTTACCTCCATTTTACCTCCATTTCCTCCACCTTGCTCATTAGAGCTCACACCTTGCAAACAGATAAAAAATAACAAACACCCGAGCCCAAACTTATTTCCTGTGTCTTAATCCCAACCTGAGCATGGAAAAAAAGGAACCGGAACCTCGGCGGGGCCGGGCTCAGCGGGGCAGCGGAGCCCCCGCAGATCTGGCGGCGCTGAGCAGCCCAGGGCATCTCTTCACTTCACAGCTCGGAAGCGTTTCGGAAAGGTGGCCGGAAAGGGGCAAAGAGAGTAATGATTGTCATCACAGATGGAGAGTCCCACGACAGCCCAGACCTGGAGAAGGTGATCGAGGACAGCGAGAGGGACAACGTCACCAGATACGCCGTGGCGGTGAGCGACGGGGAGTGCTAGGGTGGTGGGAGGCCTGGAGGAGGTGGGCGGTGCTCTGGGAATCACAAAGCACCAGGACAGCCCGTCCTCACTGCTTCTAGAATTTTCCAAGAGTTTTTTCTTGTGGTTGTCCATCCCTGCTGCTCCTGGAGCATTCCTGGAGGTCCTGTCCAATCCCACTGCTCCTGGAGCATTCCAAGAGCTCCTGTCCAATCCCACTGCTCCTGGAACATTCCAAGAGCTCCTTGTGTGCTCCAGGAATTCCAAAGCATCAGGACAGCCCATCCCCACTGCTTCTGGAACTTTCCAAGAGTTTTTTTCCTTGGGGTTGTCCATCCCCACTGCTCCTGGAGCATTCCAAGAGCTCCTGTCCATTCCCACTGCTCCTGGAACATTCCAAGAGCTCCTTGTGGTCTCCTTGTGTCCAATCCCTCCACTCCCAGAGCATTCCAAGAGCTCCTGTGCATCCCTGCTGCTCCCAGAACATTCCAGGAGCTCCTTGTGGTCTCCTTGTGTCCGTCCCCACTGCTCCTGGAGCATCCCAAGAGGTCCGTGTGTGCTCCAGGAATTCCAAAGCATCAGGACAGACCATCCCCACTGCTTCTAGAACTTTCCAAGAGTTTTTTCCTTGTGGTTGTCCGTCCCCGCTGCTCCTGGAACATTCCACTATTTCCTTGTGGTCTCCTTGTGTCCAATCCCACCACTCCTGGAGCATTCCAAGAGCTCCTGTCCATTCCCACTGCTCCTGGAACATTCCAAGAGCTCCTTGTGGTCTCCTTGTGTCCAATCCCACTGCTCCTGGAACATTCCCAGAAGTCTTGTCCAGCCCCACTGCTCTTGGAATATTCCAAGAGCTCCTGTCCATCCCCACCGCTCCTGGAACATTCCAAGATCTCCTTGGGATGACCAGGGACAGGCAGGACCCCAAATTCCACGAGGAATGTCCAGCCTGGAGGAATTCCAGCGGTTCCTCTGTTTGTTCCCATAAAAGCCGTGTCAGATCCAAGGACGGGGTTCTCCCACATGGACACCCCAAAGGGCTGACCCCAAATTCCATGAGGAATGTCCAGCCTGGAGGAATCCCAGCAGTTCCTCTGTTTGTTCCCATAAAAGCGGTGTCAGGTCCAAGAATGGGCTTTTCCCAAAGGGCTGACCCCAAATTCCATGAGGAATGTCCAGCCTGGAGGAATCCCAGCAGTTCCTCTGTTTGTTCCCATAAAAGCCGTGTCAGATCCAAGGACGGGGTTCTCCCACACGGACACCCCAAAGGGCTGACCCCAAATTCCATGAGGAATGTCCAGCCTGGAGGAATCCCAGCAGTTCCTCTGTTCGTTCCCACAAAGTGCTGTCAGATCCGAGGACCAGGAAACCCCAAATGGATTTGGGATTGTTTCATCCATCCTGGAAAAATGTCCCGGAGGAGCTGCCGACCCCTCATCCCTGGAAAAGTGTCCAAGGCCGGGTTGGACGGGGTTTGGAGCAGCCTGGGATCAAGGATGAAACCCCATGGAAAGGAGCTCTCCATGTTCTTGCTCCAAGTAATCCTGGCTTGATTTAGGCAGGAATTTTGTCCAGGATTCGAGCAGGAATATCCCAAATTTTCCACATCCCTGCCCGTGGAATGGGAAATCTTTAGGATCCCTCCCAACCCGAACCCATCCAGGAATTCCAATCCCGTTGAAGTTTTATTCCCACGCAGGTGCTGGGCTACTACAACAGGAGAGGAATCAACCCCGAGGCCTTCCTGAACGAGATCAAATTCATCGCCAGCGACCCCGACGACAAACACTTCTTCAACGTCACCGACGAGGCCGCGCTCAAGGACATCGTGGACGCCCTGGGCGAGAGGATTTTCAGCCTGGAAGGTGAAAATGAAATTCCGTGGCACATCCAGGCCTGGAATGTGAGGCTGATCCCGTTTTTCCTGAATTTAGATGTGGATTCCACAATATCTGAGCCTAAAATCTTGTTTGGAATATCCTCAGATTTAAGGAAATGTCTTTATTTATAATTTCTGGGAGAAAGGATTTTCAGCCTGGAAGGTAGAAAAATAAATTCCCTGGCTCATCCCAGCCTGGGAATGCGCTGCTGATCCCGTTTTTCCCAAATTTGGATGTGGATTCCACAATATCTGAGCCTAAAATCCTGCCGGAATATCCTCAGATTTAAGGAAATGTCTTTATTTATAATTTCTGGGAGAAAAGATTTGGAAGGTGAGGGGTGCTCCTCCCTGGCACATCCCAGACTCCTGTTCCCCTTTTTTTTCCCAGATTTGGACTTGACTTCCTCAATATCCGAGCCCTGTTTGGAATTCCTTGAATTTTCCTCAGATTTCAGGAAATGTCTTTATTTATAATTTCTGGTAGAAAGGATTTGGAAGGTGAGGGGTGCTCCTCCTTGGCACATCCCAGCCTGGGAATGTGATGCTGATCCCTTTTTTTTCCCCCAGATTTGGATGTGGATTCCACAATTTCTTTAGATTTCAGGAAATGTCTTTATTTATAATTTGTGGAATACCTTCAGGTTTAAGGAAATGTTTTTATTTATAATTTCTGGATTTGGAAGGTGAGGGGTGCTCCTCCCTGGCACATCCCAGCCTCCTGTTCCCATTATTTTTTCCCAAATTTGGACTTGGCTTCCTCAATATCCAAGCCCTGTTTGGAATTCCTTGAATTTCCTTCAGATTTAAGGAAATGTCTTTATTTATAATTTCTGGTAGAAAAGATTTGGAAGGTGAGGGGTGCTCCTCCCTGGCTCATCCCAGCCTCCTGTTCCCTTTATTTTTTCCCAAATTTGGATGTGGATTCCACAATATCCGAGCCCTGTTTGGAATTCCTTGAATTTTCCTCAGATTTCAGGAAATGTCTTTATTTATAATTTCTGGGAGAAAAGATTTGGAAGGTGAGGGGTGCTCCTCCCTGGCTCATCCCAGCCTGGGAATATCAGGCTGATCCCTTTTTTTTTCCCCCAGATTTGGATGTGGATTCCACAATTTCTTTAGATTTCAGGAAATGTCTTTATTTATAATTTGTGGAATACCCTCAGATTTGAGGAAATGTCTTTATTTATAATTTCTGGGAGAAAAGATTTGGAATGTGAGGGGTGCTCCTCCCTGGCTCATCCCAGCCTCCTGTTCCCCTTTTTTTTCCCAAATTTGGATGTGGATTCCACAATATCCGAGCCCTGCCTGAATTCCTTGAATTTCCTTCAGATTTAAGGAAATGTCTTTATTTGGAGCAGTTGCATCCCTCAGCTATCAGGAGCATGGATCCCTTTTCCAAAGGCCACCCCTCATTCCGGCCACTGGAATCCTGGCGGCTCCGACTTTTCCCTTTTTATAGAAAACCTTGGAGGTTTGGAATGGAGGGAATTCGGGCCTCGGTGTCTTCCTCATCCATCACATTCCAGGAAAACCCACAGGAGCTTCCCGGGGTGCCAGACGTGGAGAAGATGATGGGAATGATGTCGGGATTTCAGATTTCTTGGATGAAACAGAACACCAGGAAATATTTCTCTCTTGGATGTCAGCTCTTGTGACAACTTTGTCGCTCTCCCAGGCTAAATTTATCCCAATTTCCGAGGAAAAATGCAGCCTGGAATGAACAATTGGAACAGAAGACAGAGAGCTCACACTGGGAATGAAAAATCTTGGATTTGGGGGATTTTTGCTCAGAGCAGCTCACAAACTCCCCACGAGTTTCCCGTTTTTTTCTGTCCAGCCTGGCGCTTCCCTGTGGAAGTTTCTCTGGATGAGGAATTCCCCCAGCTGGAATTATGAAGTAAAAAACCTCCAAATCCCCATTTTTGGGTGATTTTGCAGCCCAGCAGAGCTCCCAGAGCTCCCAATGGTCCCAGGTGGTGGAACTGGGGAATTTAGGGAGAAATGGGATCAGCTGAGGAGCTGCTGGAGCAATTCCAGAGGAAATCCCGGAGCTGGTCCTGGAGCCGGGCTGGGAGAGCTGGAATGTTCACCTGGAGAAGGAAAAGATCCAGGGAATCCTCAGAGCTCCTTCCAGGAGCTCCAGGAGAGCTGGAGAGGGATTTGGGATAAAGGATGGAGAGACAGGGAATGGATTCCCATGGATGGGTGGGATATCGGGAAGGAATTCCTGGGTGTGAGGGTGGGGAGGGGCTGGGATGGAATTCCCAGAAAAACTCTGGCTGCTCCTGGATCCCTGGAAATATCCAAGGCCAGGCTGGACAGAGCTTGGGGAAATCTGGGATAGGGAAGGGGCTGGAATGGGATGGGAGCTCAGCCCCTCCAGGAAAACAAAACTCTCCACCGAACACTAATTCCCTTTTTTTGTTTTAAGGAACCAACAAGAACGAGATCTCCTTCGGCCTGGAAATGTCCCAGACTGGATTCTCATCCCACGTCGTGGAAGTAAGAGAGGAAATGTGGGAATTTTGGGGGGTTTTGCTCCTGTTTATCCCTGCTCAGGGTGGGAGATTGGGATTTGGGACAAATCGTTAATTACGGAGTTCGGTCGTTAATGTGAGGATAAGGAAATGCTGCTGGATTATCCCGTGGGATTATCCCGTGGGAAAGGGAGGGGTTGGGAGACCCCAGCATTCCAGCAGATCCTCCTGGGAAGGGCGTGCTGGCATAGCCATGGAAAAATATTTGGGAATTTCCTGGGGAGAGAAAAACACACTGGGAAAACAGGAATAGGGTGGGAGTGCCATTCCAGAGTTTTTAAAACCCTCCGGCATTCCAGAATTTTGGAAGAACGGTTTCCTGCTCTGCGTGGGATCAGAGGGGTGGAATCTCCTCTGCTCGGGAAGAAAATCCCATGGAATCCCATGGAATCCTGTGGAATGCCATGGAATCCCACAGAATCCCATTGTATCCCATTGTATCCCATTGAATCCCATGGAATCCCATTGAATCCCATGGAATCCCATTGAAACCCATGGAATCCCATTGACTCCCATGGAATCCCATGGAATCCCATCATATCCCATTGAATCCCATGGAATCCCGTGGACTCCCATAGAATCCCATTGAATCCCATTGAATCCCATAGAATCCCATGGAATCCCACTGAATCCCATGGAATCCCATCAAATCCCATCGAATCCCATGGAATCCCATTGAATCCCATGGAATCCCACTGAATCCCATGGAATCCCACTGAATCCCATGAAATCCCATGGAATCCCATGGAATCCCATGGAATCCCATTGAATCCCATCGAATCCCATGGAATCTCATAGAATCCCATGGAATCCCATGGAATCCCATTAAATCTCATTGACTCCCATGGAATCCCATCGAAACCCATGGAATCCCATTGAATCCCATCATATCCCATTGAATCCCATGGAATCCCGTGGACTCCCATCGAATCCCATTGAATTCCATGGAATCTCATAGAATCCCATTGAATCCCATTGAATCCCATCCAATCCCACTGAATCCCATCGGATCCCATCAAATCCCATAGAATCCCATGGAATGTCATGGAATCCCATAGAATCCCATGGAATCCCATCAAATCCCTTCGAATCCCGTCAAATCCCATGGAATCCCATAGAATCCCACTGAATCCCATCAGATCCCATCAAATCCCACTGACTCCCATTGACTCCCATGGAATCCCATTGAATCCCATCGAATCCCATGGAATCCCATCATATCCCATGGAATCCCGTGGACTCCCATAGAATCCCATTGAATCCTGTTGAATCCCGTTGAATCCCGTTGAATCCCGTTGAATCCCATAGAATCGAAATGAATCCCATGGAATCCCACTGAATCCCATCAAATCCCATGGAATCCCACTGAATCCCATCGGATCCCATCAAATCCCATCGAATCCTATCAGATCCCATCAAATCCCATTGAATCCCATGGAATGTCATGGAATCCCATGGAATCCCATTGAATCCCATTGAATTCTGTTGAATCCCATCGGATCCCGTCAAATCCCATGGAATCCTGTGGAATCCCGTTAAATCCCATCAAATCCCATTGAATCCCATCCAATCCCACTGAATCCCATTGGATCCCATCAAATCCCATGGAATCCCATTGAATCCCATGGAATCCCATGGAATCCCATCGACTCCCATTGAATTCCATCAAATCCTATCAAATCCCATCAAATCCCATTGAATCCCATGGAATGTCATGGAATCATGGAATCCCATGGAATCCCATTGAATCTCGTTGAATCCCATCAAATCCCATGGAATCCCATTGAAACCCATTGAATCCCATCGAATCCCATGGAATCCCACTGAATCCTATGGAATCCCACTGAATCCCCGTTTTCCCACAGGACGGGATCCTGCTGGGAGCAGTGGGCGCCTACGACTGGAACGGCGCCGTGCTGAAGGAAACCAGCGGCGGGAAGGTGATTCCCCTGCGGGAATCCTACCTGCAGGAATTCCCGGAGGAGCTGAAAAACCACGGAGCCTATCTAGGTGGGGAGGCCTTTCCTGCCACAGCAGGAATTCGGGATTTTATCCTCCAAAAAATAGGAATTGGGATATTTCTCATGGAAAACCTTTGGGATGGAGCACGGGAGCGTGATTACCCGGGAAGAGCTCGGTTCAGACCTCAGAGTGGGGCACAAAGGGGATTTAAATTTAAATTTAAATTTAAATTTCCATCCAGGAGCAGCCGAGCCGGCCAGGGTTATCCGCAGCTTTCCTTGGAACGCTTTCCAAGCGCTGATGGAATTTCATGCCTGGGCAGGAAATACCTGCTGGGTTAATCCGTTCCATGTGCAGCTCTGGAATAAAAACATCGGCCGAAATATCGCGGAATGCGGCCTCTCCTCGGAGATGTGGCTGTGCCGAGGCCGGGGGAGCAATGGGATTCTGTGGGATCGGCCTGGGATCATCCCTGGGAATGTGGACACCAATGGGATGAGCTGGGATGGCTGCGGGTGTCCCATGGGATTCCCAGGGGGAGCTCAGCTGGGTTCTCTTTCCCAGTGCCTGGAGTGAGAAATCCGGGAATATTGAGGGAATATCCGGGAATATTGAGGGAATATCCGGGAATATTGAGGGAATATCCGGGAATATTGAGGGAATATTGAGGAAATATCCGGGAATATTGAGGGAATATCCAGGAATATTGAGGGAATATCCAGGAATATTGAGGGAATATCCAGGAATATTGAGGGAATATTGAGGGAATATCCGGGAATATTGAGGGAATATCCGGGAATATTGAGGGAATATTGAGGGAATATCCAGGAATATTGAGGGAATATCCAGGAATATTGAGGGAATATCCAGGAATATTGAGGGAATATCTGGGAATATTGAGGGAATATTGAGGGAATATCCAGGAATATTGAGGGAATATCCGGCAATATTGAGGGAATATCCGGGAATATTGAGGGAATATCCAGGAATATTGAGGGAATATCCAGGAATATTGAGGGAATATCCAGGAATATGGAGGGAATATCCGGGAATATTGAGGGAATATCCAGGAATATTGAGGGAATATCCAGGAATATTGAGGGAATATCCGGGAATATTGAGGGAATATCCGGGAATATTGAGGGAATATCTGGAAATATTGAGGGAATATCCAGGAATATTGAGGGAATATCTGGGAATATTGAGGGAATATTGAGGGAATATCCAGGAATATTGAGGGAATATCCGGGAATATTGAGGGAATATTGAGGGAATATCCAGGAATATTGAGGGAATATCCATGAATATTGAGGGAATATCCGGGAATATTGAGGGAATATCTGGGAATATTGAGGGAATATCCAAGAATATTGAGGGAATATCCAGGAATATTGAGGGAATATCTGGGAATATTGAGGGAATATCCAGGAATATTGAGGGAATATCCAGGAATATTGAGGGAATATCCAGGAATATTGAGGGAATATCCAGGAATATTGAGGGAATATCCGGGAATATTGAGGGAATATCCAGGAATATTGAGGGAATATCCAGGAATATTGAGGGAATATCTGGGAATATTGAGGGAATATCCAGGAATATTGAGGGAATATCCGGGAATATTGAGGGAATATCCAGGAATATTGAGGGAATATCCGGGAATATTGAGGGAATATCCAGGAATATTGAGGGAATATCCGGGAATATTGAGGGAATATCCAGGAATATTGAGGGAATATCTGGGAATATTGAGGGAATATTGAGGGAATATCCAGGAATATTGAGGGAATAACCAGGAATATTGAGGGAATATCTGGGAATATTGAGGGAATATTGAGGGAATATCCAGGAATATTGAGGGAATATCCAGGAATATTGAGGGAATATCCGGGAATATTGAGGGAATATCTGGGAATATTGAGGGAATATCTGGGAATATTGAGGGAATATCCAGGAATATTGAGGGAATATCCAGGAATATTGAGGGAATATTGAGGGAATATCTGGGAATATAGAGGGAATAACCAGGAATATTGAGGGAATATCTGGGAATATTGAGGGAATATCCAGGAATATTGAGGGAATATCCAGGAATATTGAGGGAATATCCAGGAATATTGAGGGAATATTGAGGGAATATCTGGGAATATTGAGGGAATATCCAGGAATATTGAGGGAATATCCGGGAATATTGAGGGAATATTGAGGGAATATCCGGGAATATTGAGGGAATATCCAGGAATATTGAGGGAATATCTGGGAATATTGAGGGAATATCCGGGAATATTGAGGGAATATCCAGGAATATTGAGGGAATATCCGGGAATATTGAGGGAATATCTGGGAATATTGAGGGAATATCCGGGAATATTGAGGAAATATCCAGGAATATTGAGGGAATATCCAGGAATATTGAGGGAATATCCAGGAATATTGAGGGAATATCTGGGAATATTGAGGGAATATCCGGGAATATTGAGTGAATATCCAGGAATATTGAGGGAATATCCGGGAATATTGAGGGAATATCCAGGAATATTGCGGGAATATCCGGGAATATTGAGGGAATATCCAGGAATATTGAGGGAATATCCAGGAATATTGAGGGAATATTGAGGGAATATCCAGGAATATTGAGGGAATATCCGGGAATATTGAGGGAATATCCGGGAATATTGAGGGAATATCCGGGAATATTGAGGGAATATCCAGGAATATTGAGGGAATATCCGGGAATATTGAGGGAATATCTGGGAATATTGAGGGAATATCCAGGAATATTGAGGGAATATCTGGGAATATTGAGGGAATATTGAGGGAATATCCAGGAATATTGAGGGAATATCCAGGAATATTGAGGGAATATCCGGGAATATTGAGGGAATATCCGGGAATATTGAGGGAATATCCAGGAATATTGAGGGAATATCCAGGAATATTGAGGGAATATCCGGGAATATTGAGGGAATATTGAGGGAATATCCGGGAATATTGAGGGAATATCCGGCAATATTGAGGGAATATCCAGGAATATTGAGGGAATATCCGGGAATATTGAGGGAATATCTGGGAATATTGAGGGAATATCCAGGAATATTGAGGGAATATCCAGGAATATTGAGGGAATATCCGGGAATATTGAGGGAATATCTGGGAATATTGAGGGAATATCCAGGAATATTGAGGGAATATCCAGGAATATTGAGGGAATATCCGGGAATATTGAGGGAATATCCGGGAATATTGAGGAAATATCCAGGAATATTAAGGAATGCTGGCCCGGGGTGCTTAGGTTGGTTTAGGAATTTCCCTCCTGGAGGGGCGTTTTTAGGGAAAGAGGGAACCCCAGGTAAGGTGAACAGGGAAAGGAGGCTGGAAATCCCTGGGAATACTCAAAATTTAACTGGATGTGGTTCAGTTCCATGATTGGAACTCAGACTTTGAGTTCCACACAATCCCAGAATCCTGGAATGATTTGGGTTGGAACAGAACTCAAAGCTCATCCCATTCCACCTTCCCCCATCCCAGATTTCTCCCAGCCCTGTTGGATCTGGAACATTCCAGGGATGGGGCAGCCACAGCTTCTCTGGGCCCCCTATTCCACTTCTGAGGATTTCAGTGGAATTCAAACCCGAGCCTGAAGGTTCAGGGCCCTGAACTTGAGGGGTTAAAAACCGGGATTTGGCAAATCCAGCTTTATATTCCTACAAAATCCTGGAAGTGCCGCAGCCCCGGGGGCGATCCCACAGGAAAAAGGGATTGCTCAGGGTCATTGCCTTGGGCAGGGTTATTTCCATAGGGAGGAAGGGTTTTGATGGATTTTATTAGACTGGGAATGTTGAAATCATGCACCAGGGAAGCTTTTCCTGAATATTCTGTGAGGAGTGGGAATGGGAATTTCCCAACACTCAGCACCTCACCGGTGTTTGTCCAGCTCGATGTGAGGCGTGAAATTAAACACATCCAAAGTCCAGGAATTGCAGGAATTGGATTCACCTTGGATTTGCACTTCCAGTGCCAAAACTCCCGGCACAGCTCCGGGTCTATCCGGGTGATTTTATCTTCGAAAAAATCCAAATTTTTACGCTTCCCTTTTTGGGAAGCATCCAGAGCTGCTCCAGCTTTTCTGATGGAAAGCAGAAATTCCTGGGAATTTTCACTCCGTGCCCATCCCTTCCCAGGCTACACCGTCTCCTCCGTCGTCTCCACCGAGCGCGAGCGGATTTACGTGGCGGGAGCGCCGCGGTTCAACCACACGGGCAAAGTCATCCTGTTCAGCATGCACAGCAACAGGGACCTCACCATCCACCAGGCCCTCAAGGGGGAGCAGGTAAAAAGAAATTAATGTCATTTATAATTATTATAATTATTATTAATTTATAATTATTATTATTATAATCCTATATTATTATTGATATAGGATATTATTATTGATATAGGATATTATCATTGGTGTGAATTATTATTTATAATTATTATTATTATAAGAATCCTCTTTTATGATTGATATGGGATATTGTGATTGATATAGGATATTATGATTGATATAGGATATTATGATTGGTGTGAATTATTATATATAATTATTATTATAATAATCCTCTTTTATGATTGATATAGGATATTGTGATTGATATAGGATATTATGATTGATATAGGATATTATGATTTGTGTGAATTATTATTATTATTATTATTATTATTATTATTATTATTATTATTATTATTATTATTATTATTATTATTCCCCCAATGGAAAAATCACCCCTCTCCCTGTGGGTTCCTTATCTCCTTTTCTTCCCATCAGAGCCGGGATTAACTCGCGGGAGTCGCGGTTTTGTGTTCGGACTCGGTGTTAATTAATTCTTATCTATTTATTATCTATTTATTCTTACCTTATTTACAAGGTAGAAAATGGATCCTTCTAACTCTTCCCAAGGTTATTTAAGCATTAATTATCAATAACGAGACAACACCTGTATTTTTATACTTTTAACCCAATAATCGACCACGCGAGGTCGGCAATCCAGGCTTTTTTCACCCAATTAGAGAAAAACCACCCAAAACCATTAAGAAGGATAAGAAGAAGCGTGGGCCTGATATTTTTGAGTTGGAAAGATTTTTAACCTCCTAGCAGCAGCTAAACTTTTCCTGAGGGAAAACTCAAGAAATTTCTTCTCAAAATAATCCTGGCAAAAAATTCTCTTTTCTCAAAACAATTTTGGCAATTATTCTTTCTCCAAACAATCTTGGCAAAAAATTCTCTTTTCTCCAAACAATTCTGGCAAACAATTCTCCTTTCTCCAAACAATTTTCCCCAGGTGGTGTTTTGCTGTTTCTCCAGTTCAACCAATGGGATTAGAGAGGTGTCGTTCCCATTCACCAATCACGTTCAGTCTGGATCGGAATTTATAGAGTTTAAAAAATATTTTTTCGTTTTTATTTGGTTAGAGGTAGGGGGTTTTTAAGTTTGGGGTTTTTTTTTGGGGGGTAATTGGAGTTGGGGTTTTTTGGTAGAATTTTTTTTCCAGTTTTGTTTTTTAGCAATTTATGCAGTTGTTGCATTAGAGTATTAGCAGATTTTAATTTTTTTTTAAATATGTTTTTTAAGAATTATGTAGGAAGGATCATAACTCAGTTTGTGGGATTTTTTTTTTTAATTTTTTGGGGGAATGTTTGTATTTAAATGGATTTATCACTCCCACCCCATTCTGCCTCCCCCAAATCAGCTCATAGGAAAGATTACAGTTCAGTCTGTGAGATTTATTTTTTTTTTAATTTTTTGGGGGAATGTTTGTATTTAAATGGATTTATCACTCCCACCCCATTCTGCCTCCCCCAAATCGGCTCGTAGGAAAGATTACAGTTCAGTCTGTGGGATTTATTTTTTTTTTAAATTTTTTGGGGGAATGTTTGTGTTTAAATGGATTTATCACTCCCACCCCATCCTGCCTCCCCCAAATCAGCTCATAGGAAAGATTACAGTTCAGTCTGTGGGGGTTTTTTTTATTTTTAATTTTATGGGGGGAATGTTTGGGTTTGGATGAATTTATCATTCCCACCCTATCCTACCTCCACCAGATTGGCTCATATGAAAGATTACAATTCAGTCTGCGGGATTTTTAAAATTTTTTTTTAAATTTGGGGAACATTTGAGATTGGATGGATTTATTCCACCCCGTGCTTCCTCTCGCAAATCAGCTCATAAGAAAGATTACAGTTCAGTCTGTAGGATTTATTTTTATTTTTAATTTTATGGGGGGAATATTTGTGTTTGGATAAATTTATCACTCCCACCCCATCCTGCCTCCCCCAGATTGGCTCGTAGGAAAGATTACAGTTCAGTCTGTGGGATTTTTAAAATTTTTTTTAAATTTGGGGAACATTTGAGATTGCATGGATTTATCCCACCCCATCCTGCCTCCCCCTGATTGGCTCGTAAGAAAGATTACAGTTCAGTCTGTGGGATTTATTTTTATTTTTAATTTTTTGGGGGAATGTTTGTGTTTGGATGAATTTATCATTCCCACCCCATCCTACCTCCCCCAAATTGGCTCGTAGGAAAGATTACAATTCAGTCTGCGGGATTTTTAAAACTTTTTTTTTAATTTGGGGAACATTTGAGATTGGATGGATTTATCCCACCCCATCCTGCCTCCCCCAAATCGGCTCGTAGGAAAGATTACAGTGCAGTCTGTGGGATTTTTAATTTTTTTTTTAAATTTGGGGAACATTTGAGATTGGATGGATTTATCCCACCCCGTCCTGCCTCTCGCAAATCGGCTCATAAGAAAGATTACAGTTCAGTCTGTGGGATTTTTTTATATTTTTTGGGGGAAAACATTTCTTTTCGGACAAATTTATCATTCCCTCCCCCAGATCGGCTCCTACTACGGCAGCGAGATCAATTCCCTGGACGTGAACGGCGACGGCGTCACCGACGTGCTGCTGGTGGGAGCTCCCATGTTCTTCAGCGAGGGCAGGGAGAGGGGCAAGGTCTACGTCTACACCCTGCAGGGGGTGAGTGGCACCTGGGGACACCGCGGGCACCCCTGGGGGTTGAGTGGCACCTGGGGACACCACGGGCACCCCTGGGGGTGAGTGGCACCTGGGGACACTGCGGGCACCCCTGGGGGGTGAGTGACACCTGGGGACATCACGGGCACCCCTGGGTGCTGCTGTGGCACCTGGGGACACCACGGGCACCCCTGGGTGCTGCTGTGACACCTGGGGACACCACGGGCACCTCTGGGGGGTGAGTGACACCTGGGGACACCACGGGCACCCCTGGGTGCTGCTGTGACACCTGGGGATACCGCGGGCACCCCTGGGGGTGAGTGACACCTGGGGACACCGCGGGCACCCCTGGGGGGTGAGTGACACCTGGGGACACCGCGGGCACCCCTGGGTGTGAGTGACACCTGGGGACACCGCGGGCACCCCTGGGTGCTGCTGTGGCACCTGGGGACACCATGGGCACCCCTAGGGGTGAGTGACACCTGGGGACACCGCGGGCACCCCTGGGGGGTGAGTGACACCTGGGGACACCACGGGCACCCCTGGGTGTGAGTGGCACCTGGTGACACCACGGGCACCCATGGGGGGTGAGTGACACCTGGGGACACCGCGGGCACCCCTGGGTGTGAGTGACACCTGGGACACCGTGGGCACCCCTGGGGGTGAGTGACACCTGGGGACACCGCGGGCACCCCTGGGGGTGAGTGGCACCTGGGGACACCACAGGCACCCCTGGGGGGTGAGTGACACCTGGGGACACCACGGGCACCCCTGGGTACTGCTGTGGCACCTGGGGACACCACGGGCACCCCTGGGTGCTGCTGTGGCACCTGGGGACACCACGGGCACCCCTGGGGGGTGAGTGACACCTGGGGACACCACGGGCACCCCTGGGTGTGAGTGACACCTGGGGACACCGCGGGCACCCCTGGGTGCTGCTGTGGCACCTGGGGACACCACGGGCACCCCTGGGTGTGAGTGACACCTGGGGACACCGCGGGCACCCCTGGGTGCTGCTGTGGCACCTGGGGACACCACGGGCACCCCTGGGGGGTGAGTGACACCTGGGGACACCGCGGGCACCCCTGGGCGCTGCTGTGGCACCTGGGGACACCACGGGCACCCCTGGGGGTGAGTGACACCTGGTGACACCACGGGCACCCCTGGGTGTGAGTGACACCTGGGGACACCACGGGCACCCCTGGGTGTGAGTGACACCTGGTGACACCACGGGCACCCATGGGGGGTGAGTGACACCTGGGGACACCACGGGCACCCCTGGGTGCTGCTGTGGCACCTGGGGACACCACGGGCACCCCTGGGTGCTGCTGTGGCACCTGGGGACACCGCGGGCACCCCTGGGGGTGAGTGACACCTGGGGACACCGCAGGCACCCCTGGGTGTGAGTGACACCTGGGGACACCGCGGGCACCCCTGGGGGTGAGTGACACCTGGGGACACCGCAGGCACCCCTGGGTGCTGCCGTGGCAGCCATGTCCTCCTGTGGGTTTATTTAATCTCCTTTTCTTCCATTAGAGCCGGGACTAAATTCTTGAGAGATGGTGTTCATGTTTGGACTCTAGTTAATTAACTAATTAATTAGAATTAATTAATTCATTAATTCTTATCTATGTTACGGTCTCACAAGCTGTGAGTTCCAGCTAACAAAGTGAAAAATGGCTCCGTCTCTAACTCTGTCCCTAACAGCCTGAGGTTATGGAATTGGGGGATTTAGGGAAAAATGGGATCATCAGAGGGACGTGGAGGTGGTGGAGAAATTCCAGAGGAAGCCCCGGAGCTGCTCCAAGGGTGGAGCCAGGCTGGGAGAGCCGGGAATGTTCCCCTGGAGAAGGGAAAGATCCAGGGAATCCTCAGAGCCCTTCCAGGGGCTCCAGGAGAGCTGGAGAAGGATTTGGGATAAGGGATGGAGAGACAGGGAATGGATTTCCAGGGATGGATGGGATGTTGGGCAGGAATTGTTTCCTGGAAGGGTGGGCCACCCTCAAATCTGGCTCCAAATGCAGCTCCCGAGCCAAATCCATCAGGATCCAGGGGCACCTGGGAAGGTCGTGCTCCACATCCAAGGGTTCAGAGCCCGCCTGGAGCACGGAATCCCTGCACCCAAAGCAGTTTATTATTTACGGAATTATTTTGGTTGTATTATTATTATTATTATTATTATTATTATTATTATTATTATTATTATTATTATCATTACCATCATCATCATCATCATCATTGACTATTTTTATTACGGAATTTCTCTTTATTGTAGCATTCATTAGCAATAGGAAATATTTTTATTATGGAGTTTATGGTTAATGTGATTTATATTTACAAATTATATTTTAATTTCTATATTTATTATGGAATGTATAAGTTGTATAGAATATTATTATTGATATAGGATATTATTATTTGTGTGAATTATTATTATTATTAATATCATAATTATTATTGTTATTATTAGTCGTACTATTATTATTATTATTATTGATGAATTATTTATGTAGGGTGCAAAGCAGGTGTGGGGCTGGCTGGGGGCTCAGGGCTCACCATTCCCCAGGGATGCACCCCAAAATCCATCCCTGGGAACGCTCCCACCCCTTCCTTGGAGAATCCCTCCCACATCCCTGCGCCCCCTGCTCGAGCCTTCCTCCTCTTCCCATTGGGAATTGTTTTCCTTCCTTTTTTCCCCCCATGGCAGCGGGGCCCTGGCTGACCTCCCAAACTACCAGATTTCCCATTTCGGCTCCTGCTGACACTTTGGGAATTGTTTTCCTTCCTTTTTTCCCCATGGCAGAATCTCTTCATTCCCAGCGGGGCCCTGGTGGATCTCCAGAGTTACCAGAATTCCCGTTTCAGGTCCTGCTGACACTTTGGGAATTGTTTTCCCTCCTTTTTCCCCCATGGCAGAACCTCTTCATTCCCAGCGGGGCCCTGGTGGATCTCCCGAGTTACCAGAATTCCCATTTTGGCTCCTGCTGACACTTTGGGAATTGTTTTCCTTCTTTTTTTCCCCCCTGGCAGAACCTCTTTGTTCCCAGCGGGGCCCTGGTGGATCTCCCGAGTTACCAGAATTCCCATTTTGGCTCCTGCTGACACTTTGGGAATTGTTTTCCTTCCTTTTTCCCCCATGGCAGCGGGGCCCTGGCGGATCTCCAGAATTACCAGAATTCCCATTTCAGCTCCTGCTGACACTTTGGGAATTGGCCCTGGTGGATCTCCAGAGTTACCAGAATTCCCATTTCGGCTCCTGCTGACACTTTGGGAATTGTTTTCCTTCCTTTTTTCTCCCATGGCAGCAGGGCCCTGGCTGACCTCCCAAACTACCAGAATTCCCATTTCGGGTCCTGCTGACACTTTGGAAATTGTTTTCCTTCCTTTTTTCCCCCCTGGCAGAACCTCTTCATTCCCAGCGGGGCCCTGGTGGATCTCCCGAGTTACCAGAATTCCCGTTTCGGCTCCTGCATCGCCGCCGTCCCCGACCTCAACCAGGACTCCTACAACGACCTGGTGGTGGGAGCCCCTCTGGAGGACGAGCACCAAGGAGCCATTTACGTTTTCCTGGGATTCCGGGACACCATCCTGAGGAAGTACAAGCAGGTGGGGCTGCCCTGGGTTTGGTTTTCCTCATGGGAATAAATGACATTTGTCCCTGTTTTAATAGAGGATTGATGGAGCAGGGCAAATCCACACCCGGGATTTAATTGTGATTTAATTTGAGGCAGCCAAGATAAAATTGGAATGATATTCCTGTTTATAAATGCTTGGAATTCAAGCGTTGGAGCAGCGGTTGTGGAGTCCCCATCCCTGCTGGGATTGAGGATTTGTGGCACTTGGGGACATTGGTGGTGGCCTTGGCACTGCTGGGGGATGGTTGGACTCCACAAGCTTGGATGGTTTTTCCAACCTCAATTATTCCATGGAATGGTAGGGGAAAAGGCTTGAAATTAGAGGTGATGTTTAGGGCTTATTGCAAGGGATTGCTGTAAATAATATTTATTTATTTAAATATAAATAATTTATTTTATTTATAATATTTATTTAAATATGGATTTTATTCATTTATTTATTACGCTTTTGATAAATATGAAATACGCTGGGTAAGTCCAGTATATTTATTTATTTAAATATAAATAATTCATTTTATTTATAAATTATTTCATTTATAACATTTCTTTAAATATGGATATTATTTATTCATTTATTACACATTTGATAAATATGAAATACGCAGGGTGAGTCCAGTATATTTATTTATTTAAATATAAATGATTCATTTTGTTTATAATCTATTTTATTTATAATATTTATTTAAATATGGATATTATTTATTTATTTAAATAAAAAATAATTCATTTTATTTATAAATTATTTTATTTATAATATTTCTTTAAATATGAATAATATTTATTTATTAGACTTTAGATAAACACGAAATACGCAGGGTAAGCCCAGTATATTTGTTTATTTAAATATAAATGATTTATTTTATTTATATATTATTTTTAATAATAATTATTTAAATATAAATAATTTTAATTATTTATTTCACTTTCGATAAATATTAAATACTCAGGTTAAATCCAGCAGAAATCTTGGATGGTGCCTCCAAAGAGAAGCGGCTTCCATTCCCTGGAAAACCATGTCCAGTGTCATTCCCTGATAAACCATGTCCAGTTTCATTCCCTGGAAAACCATGTCCAGTTTCATTCCCTGGAAAACCATGTCCAGTGTCATTCCCTGGAAAACCATGTCCAGTTTTATTCCCTGGAAAACCATGTCCAGTGTCATTCCCTGAAAAACCATGTCCAGTGTCATTCCCTGAAAAACCATGTCCAGTGTCATTCCCTAGAAACCATGTCCAGTGTCATTCCCTGAAAAACCATGTCCAGTGTCATTCCCTGGAAAACCATGTCCAGTGTCATTCCCTGGAAAACCATGTCCAGTTTTATTCCCTGAAAAACCATGTCCAGTTTTATTCCCTGATAAACCATGTCCACTTTTATTCCCTGGAAAACCATGTCCAGTTTTATTCCCTGGAAAACCATGTCCAGTGTCATTTCCTGAAAAACCATGTCCAGTTTCATTCCCTGGAAAACCATGTCCAGTTTTATTCCCTGAAAAACCATGTCCAGTTTTATTCCCTGAAAAACCATGTCCAGTGTCATTCCCTGAAAAACCATGTCCAGTTTTATTCCCTGATAAACCATGTCCACTTTTATTCCCTGGAAAATCATGTCCAGTTTCATTCCCTGAAAAACCATGTCCAGTGTCATTTCCTGAAAAACCATGTCCAGTGTCATTCCCTGGAAAACCATGTCCACTTTTATTCCCTGGAAAATCATGTCCAGTTTCATTCCCTGAAAAACCATGTCCAGTGTCATTCCCTGAAAAACCATGTCCAGTTTTATTCCCTGAAAAACCATGTCCAGTTTTATTCCCTGAAAAACCATGTCCAGTGTCATTCCCTGAAAAACCATGTCCAGTGTCATTCCCTGATAAACCATGTCCACTTTTATTCCCTGGAAAACCATGTCCAGTTTCATTCCCTAGAAACCATGTCCAGTTTTATTCCCTGGAAAACCATGTCCAGTTTTATTCCCTGGAAAACCATGTCCAGTGTCATTCCCTGATAAACCATGTCCAGTTTCATTCCCTGGAAAACCATGTCCACTTTTATTCCCTGAAAAACCATGTCCAGTTTCATTCCCTGAAAAACCATGTCCAGTGTCATTCCCTGAAAAACCATGTCCAGTTTTATTCCCTGAAAAACCACGTCCAGTTTTATTCCCTGGAAAACCATGTCCAGTTTTATTCCCTGGAAAACCATGTCCAGTTTTATTCCCTGATAAACCATGTCCAGTTTTATTCCCTGGAAAACCATGTCCAGTGTCATTCCCTGAAAAACCATGTCCAGTTTCATTCCCTGAAAAACCATGTCCAGTGTCATTCCCTGAAAAACCATGTCCAGTGTCATTCCCTGGAAAACCATGTCCAATTTCATTCCCTGAAAAACCATGTCCAGTTTTATTCCCTGAAAAACCATGTCCAGTTTCATTCCCTGGAAAACCATGTCCAGTGTCATTCCCTGGAAAACCACGTCCAGTTTTATTCCCTGAAAAACCATGTCCAGTTTCATTCCCTGGAAAACCATGTCCAGTGTCATTCCCTGAAAAACCATGTCCAGTTTCATTCCGTGGAAAACCATGTCCAGTGTCATTCCCTGAAAAACCATGTCCAGTTTTATTCCCTGATAAACCATGTCCAGTGTCATTCCCTGATAAACCATGTCCAGTTTTATTCCCTGAAAAACCATGTCCAGTTTCATTCCCTAGAAACCATGTCCAGTGTCATTCCCTGAAAAACCATGTCCAGTTTTATTCCCTGGAAAACCATGTCCAGTGTCATTCCCTGAAAAACCATGTCCAGTGTCATTCCCTGAAAAACCATGTCCAGTGTCATTCCCTAGAAACCATGTCCAGTGTCATTCCCTGAAAAACCATGTCCAGTGTCATTCCCTGAAAAACCATGTCCAGTTTCATTCCCTAGAAACCATGTCCAGTTTCATTCCCTGAAAAACCATGTCCAGTTTTATTCCCTGATAAACCATGTCCAGTGTCATTCCCTGATAAACCATGTCCAGTGTCATTCCCTGAAAAACCATGTCCAGTTTTATTCCCTGAAAAACCATGTCCAGTTTTATTCCCTGAAAAACCATGTCCAGTGTCATTCCCTGAAAAACCATGTCCAGTGTCATTCCCTGAAAAACCATGTCCAGTGTCATTCCCTGAAAAACCATGTCCAGTGTCATTCCCTAGAAACCCTGTTCCACCCCTTGGAACGGGGAATTTTCATTGGCGGGGCAGGGCTGGCCTGGCAAACCCTTGGCAGGCAGGGAAGCTCCCGCTGGAATCCAGCCTGGATTATTCCCATTCCTTTCCAGCGGATCGCGGCCGCCGACCTCGCTCCGGGCCTGATGTATTTTGGGTGCAGCATCCACGGGCGGCTGGACCTGAACGAGGACGGGCTGGTGGACTTGGCCGTGGGCTCGCTGGGGAACGCCGTGCTGCTGTGGTGAGCCAGCCAGCCCAGATTTCCTCTGCCCCAAATCGTGCCAAGGCTTTTCCAGGAAGAAACGGATCTTCCAATAATCCGAGCTGTCTTTCCTGAATATCCACCCCCTGTCCAGCTGTGGGATCTCAACACCCTCGGGCCCTAAAAAGATGCCAGAGTTTGGTTTTCCATTGAGTTTCATACATAGTGCTCCAGAATTTCCAAATTCATTTTGTGGGGATTTGCCCAGGCTCTGTCTGGTCTGATTTAATTAGAGCAATATTTAATATAATAATTTATTATAATGTGCATATATAATTATATTGTTATATTATATTACATTATATTACATTACATTACATTATATTATATTTACACGTGTGTATATATATGTATATATACACATGTATATATATGTATATATTATATATAATATTACAGATAATATTATACATATACATATAATTCATATAATATAATACATATAATATATATAATATATACATATAATACATATAACATATATATGCATATATTATATACATGTGTATATACACATGTATATAATATATATATAATTTTATATATATAATTAATATATTTTGTAAATAATATAAATAATATATATTATATATATAATATATAAATAATATAAATAATGTTATATTAATTATAGAATACATATAATATATCTTATATATAATATAACATAACATAACATAATATACTACAGTATATTATTAATTATAGTATATTATTATTTACAGTATATTAATTATAGATAATTAAATAATTACAGTATATTATTAATATATGAGATATGATATATATGATCTCATATATAATATACACAATAATTATATCTAGTTAATAGATATTATATACACTATATTAATAATTTATTATGATAATAATATTCAAATATTAATTAACATTTGGAGAGCCCCTTGAAGCTGCTGGGTCAGAGGGTGACTGAGATGGGCCACCCCACTTGGAGAGGGCCTTCCCTCTTCCCAAAAAACAGGGAAAAGGAGCAGGAAAAGGCCAACCTGGAGCTGTGGGAGACCCCAGGACATGCAGAACCCACCCCAGGCCCTGCTCCACCCGCAGGTCCCGCAGCGTGGTGCGCATCAACGCCAGCCTGCGCTTCGAGCCCGCCAAGATCAACATCTTCACCAAGGACTGCCGGCGCAACGGCAAGGAGGCCACCTGCATGAGGGCCTTCGTCTGCTTCACCGCCCTCTTCCTCTCCGCCCGCTTCCACACCGCCAGCGTGGGTAAGGACACAATCCCAGCTCCTGCCTTGCTTCAGGTTGGAAATCCCGACTTTTTTGGGATGGAAATCATGCAGGATGAGCTCATCTGTGCTTCCGTGTTTTTCCCTTTCGTGGGTGATTGGAAACAGCGCAGGAGCTCGGAGGAGCTCATCTGCCATTTCCATGTTTTTCCCTCTCGCGGGTGATCCTCGGGGTTCTGGCAGTGGCTTTGCCAAAGGATGAATCCTGCAGGATAAATCCCACCTCACCTGTTCCTCTCCTGGGATTTGCCTTTCCATGTTCCCTCTGACGGGAATGTCGCCCCATTAGATCGGAGGAGCTCATCTGCCATTTCCATGTTTTTCCCTTTCGCGGGTGATCCTTGGGGTTTTGCCAAAGATTAAATCCCCCGGGATAAATCCCACCTCACCTGTTCCTCTCCCGGGATTTGCCTTTCCATGCTCCGTGTGACGGGAATGTCGCCCCATTAGATCAGAAGAGCTCATCTGTGCTTCTGTGTTTTTCCCTCTCGCGGGTGATCCTCGAGGTTCTGCCAAAGGATAAATCCCCTGGGATAAATCCCACCTCACCTGTTCCTCTCCTGGGATTTGCCTTTCCATGCTCCATGTGACAGGAATGTCACCCCATTAGATCAGAGGAGCTCATCTGTGCTTCCGTGTTTTTCCCTTTCGCGGGTGATCCTCAGGGTTCTGCCAAAGGATAAATCCCCCGGGATAAATCCCACCTCACCTGTTCCTCTCCTGGGATTTGCCTTTCCATGCTCTGTGTGACGGGAATGTCGCCCCATTCCCCCGCCCGGCGTTCCGCAGGGCTCATCCGTCCCTCCCGCCACAGCAGCCAGGAAACATCTGCTGGCCAGATGTGCATTTTCCATAATATCCCCGGGAATCTGTGGAGCTGGCCGGCTCTCCCGTCCAACCCTGGGACGGTGCCGTGACCCCGAGTCGCCCCGGCGGATTCCCGGGAGTCGGCGGAGCAGGGATGGCGGCTCAGCCAGCAGCAAACGCTGTCCAAGGAAAATCAGGATTCAGAGCCAAGGAAAAGCTCCCGTGACCCAGAGCGAGGGTTTTGTTTTGTGCTGTCACATCCAGCGTTTTTCTCCCTGCTGCTGCTCCTGCGGGATAAAATCCGAGTGGGATTTTCTTATTTGTTTTGATTTTAAATTTATTTCCACGTGGAGGAGTCACCCCCTGGATGAGCCCCTCTGCTCTAGAGCTGGGCTGGGAGAGCTGAGGGTCTCCAGCCAGGAAAAGAGAGGAATCCAAGGAATGCTCAGAGCCCCTGGCAGGGCCTAAAGGGGCTCCAGGAGAGCTGGAGAGGGATTGAGGACAAGGGACAGAGGGACAGGACACAGGGAATGGCTTCAAGCTGAAAGAGGGAGAGATATTGGGAAGGGATTGCTCCTCCAGAGCAGCACGGAAACATTTGAGGAGCAAATAATTCCAAAAATCAGCCAGGTGAGGGATTGCTCCTCCAGAGCAGAAAACATTTGAGAGGAAAATAATTCCAAAAATCATCCAGGTGAGGACTGTGCTCTGGTTCATCCAGAGCAGCACCAGAATTATTTGATGGGCAGATAATTCCAAAAATCTTCCAGGTGATGGGGTGTGCTCTGATTCCTCTAGAGCAGAGCAGGGAACATTTGAGAGACAAATAATTCCAAAAATCATCCAGCTGAGGGGTGTGCTCTGATTCCTCTAGAGCAGAGCAGGGAAAATTTGAGGGACAAATAATTCCAAAAATCATCCAGGTGAGGAATGTGCTCTGATTCCCTGCTCTGCTGCTGCTCTGGAGGAACATTTGAGACCCAAATAATTCCAAAAATTATCCAGGTAATGGGGTGTGCTCTGATTCCCTGCTCTGCTGCTGCTCTGGAGGAACATTTGAGACACAAATAATTCCAAAAATCCTCCAGGTGAGGGGTGTGCTCTGATTCCTCCGGAGCAGCAGCAGAGCAGGGAACATTTGAGACCAAATAATTCCAAAAATCATCCAGGTGAGGACTGTGCTCCTCCAGAGCAGAGCAGGGAACATTTGAGAGGAAAATAATTCCAAAAATCATCCAGCTGAAGGATGTGCTCTGGGTCATCCAGAGCAGCACCAGAATTATTTGAGGGGCAGATAATTCCAAAAATCCTCTAGGTGAGGGGTGTGCTCCAATTCCTCCGGAGCAGCACAACAATTATTTTAGGGGCAAATAATTCCACTCCTGCACAGATTTCACACAACACCTTGCAATAATTAATTTCTAAATCTCATCTGGAGTAGGAAGAAGCTTCTCCCAGAACTATCCGTGACTCCCCAGATTTCCCTCAGTCAGAACCGGGTCCTGGGACCTCTCTTTGCCCAGGATTTGGGATCCAAGCTGAGCCGGGGCTGTCCTTGCAGGGCTCAGGTACAACACCACCATCGACGAGCGCCGTTACTCGCCCCGGGCGCACCTGGACGAGGGCGGAGAGCGCGCGGCGCCGCGGGCGCTGGAGCTGCCGGCAGGGCAGGAGCGGTGCCACACCCTCCCCTTCCACGTCCTGGTGAGTGTGGAGCTGCTGGGATGTTCTCCTCAGCCGGCCCCGGGGTGGGAACCAGCCTCATCCCGCTGGATTTTGTCCCGTTGGATTCTTCTCCATGGGTTTGATGTGGTCAGGGATGGAGCCGCCAGCACGTGGCAGCGGCTGGGTCCCCAGGCGGTGACATCACCGCGGCTTCCACGTGCTCCTCATCCTTTGGGATGCTTCTCCTGCTCCGAAATTTGGAATGTTTTTCCATTGTGGTTTCCACGTGCTCCTCATCCTTTGGGATGCTTCTCCTGCTCCGAAATTTGGAATGTTGACTTTTTTTTCCATTGTGGCTTCCACGTGCTCCTCATCCTTTCGGCTGATTTTCCTGCTCTGAAATCAGGAATGCAGATTTATTTTTTTCCATTGTGGTTTCCACGTGCTCCTCATCCTTTGGGATGCTTCTCCTGCTCTGAAATTTGGAACGTTGACTTTTTTTCCATTGTGGCTTCCACGTGCTCCTCACCCTCCTCATCCTTTGGGCTGATTTTTCAAAATCGGGAATGCTGATTTTTTTTTTTTCCATTGTGGTTTCCACGTGCTCCTCATCCTCCTCATCCTTTGGGCTGATTTTCCTGCTGAAAATTTTTCCTGCTGATTTTCCCTGAAATCGGGAATATTGATTTTTTTTTCCATCATGGCTTCCATGTGCTCCTCACCCTCCTCATCCTTTGGGCTGATTTTCCTGCTCTGAAATTTGGAATGTTGACTTTTTTTCCATTGTGGCTTCCACGTGCTCCTCATCCTTTGGGCTGATTTTCCTGCTCTGAAATCAGGAACGCAGATTTATTTTTTTCCATTGTGGTTTCCACGTGCTCCTCATCCTTTAGGATGCTTCTCCTGCTCCGAAATTTGGAACGTTGACTTTTTTTTCCATTGTGGCTTCCACATGCTCCTCATCCTCCTCATCCTTTGGGCTGATTTTCCTGCTGAAAATTTTCCTGCTGATTTTCCCTGAAATCGGGAATATTGGTTTTTTTTTCCATCATGGCTTCCATGTGCTCCTCACCCTCCTCAACCTTTGGGCTGATTTTCCTGCTCCAAAATCGGGAACATTGATTTTTTTTTTTTTTTTTCCATATGCTCCTCACCCTCCTCATCCTTTGGGCTGATTTTCCTGCTCCGAAATTTGGAATGTTGACTTTTTTTTCCATTGTGGCTTCCACGTGCTCCTCATCCTTTGGGCTGATTTTCCTGCTCTGAAATCAGGAATGCTGATTTTTTTTTTCCACGTGCTCCTCATCCTCCTCATGCTCCGAGCTGATTTTCCTGCTCTGAAATCGGGAACGCTGATTTTATTTTTCCACGTGCTCCTCATCCTCCTCATCCTTTGGGATGCTTCTCCTGCTCTGAAATTTGGAATGTTGACTTTTTTTTCCATCGTGGTTTCCACGTGCTCCTCACCCTCCTCATGCTTTGGGCTGCTTTTCCAAAATCAGGAATGCTGATTTATTTTTTTCCATCACGGCTTCCATGTGCTCCTCATCCTTCGGGCTGATTCTCCTGCTCTGAAATTTGGAATGTTGCCTTTTTTTTCCATCCTGGCTTCCATGTGCTCCTCATCCTTTGGGCTGCTTTTCCTGCTTTGAAATCAGGAACGCTGATTTTATTTTTTCCATCACGGGTTCCACATCCTCCTCATCCTCCGGGCTGATTTTCCTGCTCTGAAATCAGGAACGCTGATTTTTTCCCATTGGGAATGGAGGAAAAAACTCCAATCCCTGTTGGTGTCACCCCCTGGGCCAGCCGGGTCCCACCCCGGGGTGCAGGGCGGGCGGGTCCCTCGCTCGCAGGGAGCAGCTGACGCACAAACCCGGCCAAACCCAAACATTCCCCGGGAATGAGGAGAATCTCGTGGAAGCCAGGCAGGCCCGAGCTGCCAGACTGGCCCAGCCCCAAGCCCTGGGCCTGAACTGCCGTGAACTTTGGGGAATCTGAGGCTGGAGATGGAGCTGGAGGGGAGTTCATGATTTAGCCAAAAAAATCTCCCTTCGGAGCATCCCTCTGCACCCTGGGGCACGGGAGGAGATCCCGGGGGATTCCAGAGGGCAGGGTCAGGTGGGATATTGGGACGGAATTCCCAGAAGAGCTGTGGCTGCTCCTGGACCCCTGGAAGTGTCCAAGGTCAGGTTGGGTGGGGCTTGGAGCAACCTTGGAGCACGGGATCTGGTTTTGGAGCAACCTCGGAGCACGGGATCTGGTTTTGGAGCAACCTCGGAGCACGGGATCTGCAGTTTGGAGCACAGGGTCTGGTTTTTTGGAACAACCTGGAAGCACAGGACCTGTTTTTTTGGAGCAACCTCAGAGCACAGGATCTGATTTTTGGAGCAACCTGAGAGCACGGGGTCTGGGTTTGGAGGAACCTTGGAGCACAGGATCTGGGTTTTTGAGAATGGGATCTGGGTTTTGGAGAATGGGATCTGGGTTTGGAGCACAGGATCTGGGTTTGGAGCACAGGATCTGGGTTTGGAGCACGGGATCTGGGTTTGGAGCATAGGATCTGGGTTTGGAGCACGGGATCTGATTTTGGAGCACAGGATCTGATTTTGGAGCACGGGATCTGGGTTTGGAGCACGGGATCTGGGTTTGGAGCACAGGATCTGGGTTTGGAGCACAGGATCTGATTTTGGAGCACAGGATCTGGGTTTGGAGCACAGGATCTGGGTTTGGAGCACGGGATCTGGGTTTGGAGCACAGGATCTGGGTTTGGAGCACAGGATCTGGGTTTGGAGCACAGGATCTGGGTTTGGAGCACAGGATCTGGGTTTGGAGCACAGGATCTGGGTTTGGAGCACAGGATCTGATTTTGGAGCACAGGATCTGGGTTTGGAGCACAGGATCTGGGTTTGGAGCACAGGATCTGGGTTTGGAGAATGGGATCTGGTTTTGGTGACATCCCAGCTCCAGGCTGAGGCTGCAGGACAGGGCTGTCACCTTTGAGGGACACCCCGAGGTGCCCCGGGCTCCTCTCCGAGGTTTTCCCTGTGCCACAGGACACGGCGGATTACGTGAAGCCGGTGACGTTCTCCATCGAGTACGAGCTGGAGCACCGCGAGCGCAGCCCCGTGCTGGATGACGGCTGGCCCACCTCGCTCAGGGTCGCTGTAGGTAGCAGCTGCCACCTCTGAAAGCGTCACCTCCTAAAGTGTCACCTCCCTGGTGTCACCTCCCTGGTGTCACCTCCTTGGTGCCACCTCCTTGGTGACACCTCACTGGTGACTCCTCCCTGGTGACATCTCCCTGGTGACACCTCCCAAAGTTTCACCTCCCAAAGCGCCACCTCCTTGGTGCCACCTCCCTGGTGCCACCTCCTTGGTGCCACCTCCCTGGTGCCACCTCCTTGGTGCCACCTCCCTGGTGACTCCTCCTTGGTGCCACCTCCTTGGTGACATCTCACTGGTGTCACCTCCCAAAGTGCCACCTCCCAAGTGTCACGTCCCAGGTGCCACCTTCCAAAGTGCCATCTCTTAGGTGCCACCTCCCAGATGCCACCTCCCAAAATGTCTCCTCCCAAGTGTCACCAGCCTGGTGTCACCTTCCAAAGTACCACCTCCCAAAATGCCACCTCCAAGGTGCCACCTCCCTGGTGACTCCTCCTTGGTGCCACCTCCTTGGTGACATCTCACTGGTGTCACCTCCCAAAGTGCCACCTCCCAAGTGTCACGTCCCAGGTGCCACCTTCCAAAGTGCCATCTCTTAGGTACCACCTCCCAGATGCCACCTCCCAAAATGTCTCCTCCCAAGTGTCACCAGCCTGGTGTCACCTCCCAAAGTGCCACCTCCCAAAATGTCTCCTCCCAAGTGTCACCTTCCAAAGTGCCACCTCCCAAAATGCCACCTCCGAGGTGTCACCTCCCAAAGTGTCACCTCTCTGGTGACACCTCCTAAAGTGTCCCCTCCTAAAGTGTCACCTCCTAAATGTCACCTCTCTGGTGCCACTTCCCAAAGTGTCACCTCCCAAAGTATCATCTCCCCAAAGTGCCAATTCCCAAAGTTTCACCTCCCAAAGTGTCTCCTCCTAAAGTGTCACCTCCCAGGTGTCACCTCCCAAAGTGCTAATTCCCAAAGTGTCACCTCCCAAAGTGTCACCTCCCAAAGTGTCACCTCCCAAAGTGTCACCTCCCAAAGTGCCACCTCCCAAATGTCACCTCCTAAAGTGTGACCTCCCTGGTGACACCTCCCAAAATGTCACCTCCCAAAATGTCACCTCCTAAAGTGTGACCTCCCAGGTGTCACCTCCCAAAGTGCCAATTCCCAAAGTGTCACCTCCCAAAGTGTCACCTCCCAAAATGCCACCTCCCAGGTGTCACCTCCCAAAGTGCTAATTCCCAAAGTGTCACCTCCCAAAGTGTCACCTCCCAAAGTGTCACCTCCCAAAGTGTCACCTCCCAAAGTGTCTCCTCCCAGTATCACCTCCCAGGTGACTCCTCCCAAAATTCCAACCCCCAAAGTGCCACCTCCTAAAGTGCCACCTCCCAAAATGCCACCTCCGAGGTGTCACCTCCCAAAGTGCCACCTCCCAAAATGTCACCTCCTAAAGTGTGACCTCCCTGGTGACACCTCCCGAAGTGCCAATTCCCAAAATGTCACCTCCTAAAGTGTGACCTCCCAGGTGTCACCTCCCAAAGTGCCAATTCCCAAAGTGTCACCTCCCAAAATGCCACCTCCGAGGTGTCACCTCCCAAAGTGCCACCTCCCAGGTACCACCTTCCAAAGTTCCACCTCCCAAAGTGCCACCTCCCAAAATGTCACCTCCTAAAGTGTGACCTCCCAAAATGTCACCTCCCAAAATGTCACCTCCCAAAATGTCTCCTCCTAAAGTGTCACCTCCCAGGTGTCACCTCCCAAAGTGCCAATTCCCAAAGTGTCACCTCCCAAAGTGCCAATTCCCAAAGTGTCACCTCCTAAAGTGTGACCTCCCAAAATGCCACCTCCGAGGTGTCACCTCCCAAAGTGCCACCTCCCAGGTACCACCTTCCAAAGTTCCACCTCCCAAAGTGCCACCTCCCAAAATGTCACCTCCTAAAGTGTGACCTCCCTGGTGACACCTCCCAAAATGTCACCTCCCAAAATGTCACCTCCTAAAGTGTGACCTCCCTGGTGACACCTCCCGAAGTGCCAATTCCCAAAATGTCACCTCCTAAAGTGTGACCTCCCAGGTGTCACCTCCCAAAGTGCCAATTCCCAAAGTGTCACCTCCCAAAGTGTCACCTCCCAAAATGCCACCTCTGAGGTGTCACCTCCCAAAGTGCCACCTCCCAGGTACCACCTTCCAAAGTTCCACCTCCCAAAGTGCCACCTCCCAAAATGTCACCTCCTAAAGTGTGACCTCCCTGGTGACACCTCCCAAAATGTCACCTCCCAAAATGTCACCTCCTAAAGTGTGACCTCCATGGTGACACCTCCCAAAGTGCCACCTCCCAAAATGTCACCTCCTAAAGTGTGACCTCCCTGGTGACACCTCCCGAAGTGCCAATTCCCAAAATGTCACCTCCTAAAGTGTGACCTCCCAGGTGTCACCTCCCAAAGTGCCAATTCCCAAAGTGTCACCTCCCAAAGTGTCACCTCCCAAAATGCCACCTCTGAGGTGTCACCTCCCAAAGTGCCACCTCCCAGGTACCACCTTCCAAAGTTCCACCTCCCAAAGTGCCACCTCCCAAAATGTCACCTCCTAAAGTGTGACCTCCCTGGTGACACCTCCCAAAGTGCCAATTCCCAAAGTGTCACCTCCCAAAGTGTCACCTCCCAAAATGCCACCTCTGAGGTGTCACCTCCCAAAGTGCCACCTCCCAGGTACCACCTTCCAAAGTTCCACCTCCCAAAGTGCCACCTCCCAAAATGTCACCTCCTAAAGTGTGACCTCCATGGTGACACCTCCCAAAGTGCCACCTCCCAAAATGTCACCTCCTAAAGTGTGACCTCCCTGGTGACACCTCCCGAAGTGCCACCTCCCAAGGCACCAGGGCAGTTTTACCTCCAGGGAATCCTCACCCAGCTGCTCCCGCTGTCCCCCCAGGTCCCTTTCTGGAACGGCTGCAACGAGGACGAGCACTGTGTCCCCGACCTGGTGCTGGATGCCAGAAGTGACATCCCCAGTGCCATGTGAGTCGGTGACCCGGACCAGTCCCCAAAACTGTCACCAACCGGGGGCGGCTCCAAAATCCAGCCCCGATCTGCTGGGTTGAATCCGTAAATTCTGACACTGTTGAGATTTTGGGGGTTTTTTTTGGGAACGCTGAATTTTTTTTTTTGCTGTTTGATCAAATCTGGGTTTTATTTTGGGATTTTGATGGAGGAAATGATTTGGAGGGAGGAGGGGAGGGAGGGAGGTGTCACACCCCTCTTAAAGCTTAAAGCGATTCAGGGGAATCCTCTTCTGCTCCAATAATAGTTGAATTTAAAAACAATTAATTAATTAATATTAATGATTTAGTTGATTCATTTATTAATAATTTATAAAATATTGAATTGTTTTAGTTTTTATTTTCTTTGTAAGATTTTCTCTTTCTTTGCAGGATTTCCCTTTTCTTTGCAGGGTTTTCCCTTTTCCTTATAGGATTTCCCCCTTTCCTTATAGGACTTTCCCTTTTCTTTGCAGGATTTTCCCTTTTCTTTGCAGGATTTCCCTTTTCTTTGCAGGATTTCCCCTTTCTTTATAGAATTTTCCCTTCTCTTTGCAGGATTTCCCTTTTCTTTGCAGGATTTCCCCTTTCTTTATAGAATTTTCCCTTCTCTTTGCAGGATTTCCCCCTTTTTTTGCAGGATTTCCCTTCTCTTTGCAGGATTTCCCCCTTTCCTTATAGGATTGTGCCTTTTCTTTGCAGGATTTTCCCTTTTCTTTGCAGGATTTTCCCTTTTCCTTATAGGATTTTCCCATTTCTTTGCAGGAATTTCCTTTTCTTTGCAGGATTTCCCTTCTCTTTGCAGGATTTCCCCCTTTCCTTATAGGATTTCCCTTCTCTTTGCAGGATTTCCCCCTTTCCTTATAGGATTTCCCTTCTCTTTGCAGGATTTCCCCCTTTCCTTATAGAATTTTCCCTTTTCTTTGCAGGACTTTCCCCCTTTCCTTATAGGATTTTCCCATTTCTTTGCATGATTTTCCTTTTCTTCGCAGGATTTTCTCTTCTCTTTGCAGGATTTCCCCTTTCTTTATAGAATTTTCCCTTCTCTTTGCAGGATTTTCCCTACAAAACCATTAGACCCATCCAAAACTAAACTCGATGTGCTTTAATTTCTGCAAATTCTAACACAAATTCTGCTCGTACAGCTCTGCCTTATCTAGGAATTTCTATCAAGGCTACATTATTTTTGTTATGGCTAGAATTTAACCAACTTTGGGAAAAACAACATCACTGAACTATGAACTGGCTACTGGGTCTCTTTCTTAAAAATCCTTTACTTATTTAAAATTAAACTCACATTTCTTACTAAACAAAAGCTTTTATTTTAAGGCACTTAAAAATCCTTTATTTATTTAAAACTAAAATTGCATTTCTTACTAACAAAAGCTCTTATTTTAAGGCACTTAAAAATCCTTTATTTAAAACTAAATAAAGGATTTCTTACTAACAAAGTCTCTTATTTTAAGGCACTTTAAAATCCTCTATTTAAAACTAAATTCACATTTCTTACTAACAAAGTCTCATATTTTAACGCACTTTAAAATCCTCTATTTAAAACTAAACTTGCATTTCTCGCTAACAAATTCTCTTATTTTAAGGCACTTAAAAATCCTTTATTTAAAACTAAACTCACATTTCTTACTAACAAATACTCTTATTTTAGGGACGTAAAATCTTTTACTTATTTAAAACTAAACTCACATTTTTTACTAACAAGGGCTCTTATTTTAAGGCACTTAAAAATCCTTTATCTAAAACTAAATTCACATTTCTTACTAACAAAGTCTCTTATTTTAAGGCACTTAAAAATCCTTTATTTAAAACTAAATTCACATTTCTTACTAAACAAAAGCTTTTATTTTAAGGCACTTAAAAATCCTTTATTTAAAACTAAATTCACATTTCTTACTAACAAAGTCTCTTATTTTAAGGCACTTTAAAATCCTCTATTTAAAACTAAACTCACATTTCTTACTAACAAAGCCTCATATTTTAAGGCACTTAAAAATCCTCTATTTAAAACTAAATTCACATTTCTTACTAACAAAGTCTCATATTTTAATGCACTTGAAAATCCTTTATTTATTTAAATCTAAATCCACATTTCTACCTCCTGTCTGGATGAATTTTTGTATTTTAATTTCTTGGAATTTTTTAACTCCGTCCTGACATTTTTGGACACCCCTGGGCCTGCGTGGATGGGGCCTGGGGGGGATTTGTACCCCAACACCACCACAAAATCCATCCCAGCCCTCCATGAGGTGCTCCTGAGCCTCTCCCCACTCCCTGTCTGGAAGGAATCCGCGGTTTTTTTGGGAAACCGGATCCCATTTGGTGCCATGGTGATGAATCCCGGGGATACAAATCAGGAAATGACAGGGAATAACTGCCAGGCTGGCATTACCCCCCTGGCAATTACGGGATTGACTCATGGAAAAAATTCCGCTCTGCAGCTCCGTGGTTAAGGAGCTATGAAAGGTTATCCCTGAATCCTCCAGGAGGCCCCGGAGCTGCTCCCAGGGCTGGAATTCCTCTGGAGCCAGGCTGGGAGAGCTGGGAATGTTCACCTGGAGAAGGGAAGGATCCCGGGAACCCTCAGAGCCCTTCCATGGGCTCCAGGAGAGCTGGAGAGGGATTTGGGATAAGGGACGGAGGGACAGGACAACGGGAAAGGGGAAAGGGGAGATTTAGATGGGATATTGGGAAGAGATTGTTCCCTGTGAGGGTGAAGAGGGGCTGGGATGGAATTCCCAGAGAATCCCTGGATCCCTGGAAGTGCCCAAGTCCAGGTTGGATATTGGGGCTTGGAGTCACTTTTTGGGATCTGTTTTCTCCCAACATCCCAAGCATTCCTAACAATGTTCAGGAAATCGTTGGCCAAAAATCCCAAAATTACAGACAATGGGAGGAATCCGTGATTCCTCTTCCAGAGGAAGAGCAGGGATTTCCATGCCAGCCATAAAATCCCGGGATTTCCCCGTCCTTGCAGGGAATTCTGCCGGAGGGCGCTGCGCCGGGGCAACTGCTCGGCCTTCAGCCTCTCCTTCGACGCCTCTGTCTTCGTCATCGAGAGCGGCAGGAGGAGAGTGGCCGTGGAGGCGACGCTGGAAAACCACGGGGAGAACGCCTACAGCACCATCCTCAACATCTCCTTCTCCAGGAACCTCCAGCTGGCCAGCTTGATCCTCAAGGTGAGCTCCCGGCGGGAATTCCAGGTTTTTCCAGAGGCGCTGCTAATCCCGGCCGGATGAGAAAGCTGCAGCCTGAAATCCGTCGCCGTCCCTCATAAATCAGAGCTGTTTATGGGCTCTGTTTCTAAGCTCTTTATTTTGGAAAGACAAAAATGGGTTTTTTTTGAGTTTTACGAGCCTGGGCCAAGGTCAAACGCGGAGGGAATTATTTCCCTCTGTTTTTCTCCTGCAGTTGTTGAAAAATACTCCCTGCACGTGGCCAAGTCCCCGTCAGGAACGAGTATTTCTGCAGCTGAGAAAAAACTCCTGGAAACAGGAGCTGATCATGGGAGCGTGGCCAGGTGAGGCCACCTGGAGTGTCCCAGAATGTCCCCAAAATTTCACTGCCCCACTCACTGGATCTTGGCGCGACCCCTCCCTGTTCCCAGCGAGGTTTGGGAATGTGCTGATGCTGCTGAGCCTCCCCTCACCCCCATCCATGACTTCATCTCCTTTGTTTTTTCTCTGAGCCGTGCCAAGGGAAAATTGTGGGGCTCGCTGCCCACAAAATAAGAGGAACGCATTTTTTGGAGATTATTCCAAGCAAAGTGAGGGGAGCAGGGAAAATCCCCGGGATGGGGAGGAGCAGAAACACCAGGCAGCAGCGGTTGTGGGGAATATTTGCAATATATCATAAAGGAGCATCCAGAGGGGATGGAAATCTTTATCTTATAAATAAAAAGTGGCTGTGGCTCCAAAAAAAAATCCATAATTTCAGCAGATGAGTGGCAGGAGGCTCCAGGCTGTTGCTGGTGGCTGGTGCTGGGATATTCCAGCTCCTGGGTAGGATTTTTCCAGTGGCGGCAGCTCACGCTGACCCCTTGTGGGATAAAAAAGCTGGAATAGCTCATCCTGTCGTGGTGAGGGTGGAGACCTGCCTACAAGCAGGCTGCAGGCCCTGGAAGGGTTGTGGAGGAGACAGAGTAGGGTTGGTATCCCATTCCATCCCATCCCATCCCATTCCCATCCTATTCCATCCCATCCCATCCCATTCCCATCCCATCCTTCCCATCCCATCCCATCCCATCCCATGCCATCCCATCCCCATTCCCATCCCCATCCCGACCCCATCCCATCCCATCCCATTCCATCCAATCCCATCCCATCCCATCCCCATTCCCATCCCATCCCATTATCCCATCCCATTATCCCATCCCATCCCATTCCCATCCCATTCCCATCCCATCCCATCCCATCCCATCCCATCCCATCCCACCCCATCCCATCCCACCCCATCCCATCCCATCCCATTCCCATCCCATTCCCATCCCATTCCCATCCCATCCCATCCCATCCCATCCCATCCCATCCCACCCCATCCCATCCCACCCCCATTCCCATCCCCATCCCAACCCCATCCCATCCCATCCCATCCCATCCCACCCCATCCCATCCCATCCCATTATCCTATCCCATCCCATCCCATCCCATTATCCTATCCCATCCCATCCCACCCCCATCCATCCCATCCCATCCCATCCCATCCCATCCCATCCCATCCCATCCCATCCCATCCCATCCCATCCCATCCCATCCCATCCCATCCCATCCCATCCCATCCCATCCCATCCCATCCCATGGTTGGTTGGCCATTGGTTGGTTGCTTGTCGGCTGGTTTTTTGGCCATTGGTTCGTTGGTTGCTCACTTATTGGTTCTTGTTGGTTGGTCATTTGTTGGTTGGTTGGTTGGGTTTTGGTTGTTGATTATCGATTGATTTGTCATTGGCTGGTTGGTCATTGATTGGTTGGTTTTTGGTTGCTTGGTCATTGGTTGATTGTCGATTGGTTGGCCATTGGTTGGTTGATGATTGGTTGGCTGTTGATTGGTTGGCCATTGGTTGGCCATTGGTTGCCCATTGATTGGCCATTGGTTGGCCGTTGGTTGGCCATTGGTTGGCTGTTAGTTGGCCATTGATTGGCCATTGATTGGCCATTGGTTGGCCGTTGGTTGGCCATTGATTGGCCATTGGTTGGCCGTTGGTTGGTCATTGGTTGGCCATTGATTGGCCATTGGTTGGCCATTGGTTGGTTGGCCATGGGTCAGTTAGCCATTGGTTGGCCATTGATTGGTTGGTTGTTTTCCCAAAACCAAGACCCATTTTGAGCCCCTTGGGTGTTCCCAATTTCCCAACGTGCTGACTCCCAGGGCTCATTCTGGCTTCCGGGGTTCATTCCAGCTCCCGGGGCTCATTCCGGCTCCCGGGGCTCATTCCAGCTCCCGGGGCTCATTCCGGCTCCCAGGGCTCATTCCAGCTCCCAGGGCTCATTCCGGCTCCCGGGGCTCATTCCAGCTCCTGGGGCTCATTCCAGCTCCCAGGGCTCATTCCGGCTCCCGGGGCTCATTCCAGCTCCCGGGGCTCATTCCGGCTCCCGGGGCTCATTCCGGCTCCCGGGGCTCATTCCGGCTCCCGGGGTTCATTCCGGCTCCCGGGGCTCATTCCAGCTCCCAGGGCTCATTCCGGCTCCCGGGGCTCATTCCGGCTCCCGGGGCTCATTCCAGCTCCCGGGGCTCATTCCCGGTGTCCCAGACTCTCCGTGTCCCATTTCAGGACGACACCGACATCAACATCGACTGCGCCAGCGACGACCGGCACCCCACCCGCAGGGTGTGCAACGTCAGCTACCCCTTCTTCCGAGCCAAGGCCAAGGTAGGACATCCCCGACCTCCAACCGCGCTGTCACCTGGACCTTCTGCCCCCGGGGTCACACCTGTCACATCTGGACAGGATTTTAGAGATAAACTTTTGGGTTATTCCCTTTTGGAGCCTGAAAAGCATCCTAGGGAAGCTGGGGTGGTTGGGATCCTGCCCTGGTGCTCAGGAGAGCCCCAGAATCCAACCCAGCTCCTCCAGGTGATGGAATTCACCTCCAATCCTTTGGGAAAATTAAATGTTGGCTTCAAACCACGGGTGGGAACTTTCCTGAGCCCATTCCCTGCAGGATGAGGTTGCTTCGCTGCCTGGGAGGTTTTTCTTGCCCTGAGGGAACTCTGGATCCCGTTTGGAGCCAGGCTGGGTGGTGGCACCCTCCAAACCGGTGTTCCCAACATTTGGGATGAGCCCAAATCCATTGAGAACCATTTTCATAAGCCATAAACCCTTGGGAAACATTAAATTCAGGGATAAAGTGGGAAAAGGAAAAGCAGGGAGCTGCAGCCTCTGGGGATCCATGTGGAATTCCACTGAATTCCTGATCCGTACTCCTGTGGGAAAAGAGACCAACACAAATGGGATCTGGAGAGATCTGAATCCATCTGAAACCTTTGCTAACGATGGAACATCTGAGCCTGAGAGGTTTTCCTTGCTCTGGATCCTGTTTGGAGCCAGTCCAAGCCCCTCCAAACCAGTGTTCCCAAAATTTGGAATGACCCCATATCCAATGAAAACCATTTTTATAAGCCTTTTTTATAAACCCTTGGGAAACATCAAATCCAGGGTTTAAGTTGTGAAAGGAACAGTGGGAAGATCCACTCAGGATCCCCATGGAATCCCACCCGTAGGAAAAGGGACCAACACAAGCAGGATCTGGAGAGAAAAATCCCCCCAGCTCCCGAATCCGTCTGAAACCTTTGCTAACGATGGAATATCAGGGCCTGAGAAGTTTTCCTTGCTCTGGATCCTGTTTGGAGCCAGTCCAAGCTCCTCTGGGTGGTGGCGTGATCCAAACCAGTGTTCCCAAAATTTGGAGTGACCCCAAATCCAATGAAAACCATTTTTATAAGCCTTTTTTATAAACCTTTGGGAAACATCAAATCCAGGGTTAAGTTGTGAAAGGAACAGTGGGGAGATCCCCTCAGGAGCCCCATGGAATCCCACCCGTGGGAAAAGGGACCAACACAAGCAAGACCTAGAGAGATCTGAATCCATCTGAAACCTTTGCTAACGATGGAATATCAGGGCCTGAGAGGTTTTTCCTTGCTCTGGATCCTGTTTGGAGCCAGTCCAAGCCCCCCTGGGTGGTGGCATGATCCAAACCAGTGTTCCCAAAATTTGGGATGACCCCATATCCAATGAAAACCATTTTTATAAGCCTTTTTTATAAACCCTTGGGAAACATCAAATTCAGGGATAAAGTGGGAAAAGGAAAAGCGGGGAGCTGCAGCCTCTGGGGATCCGTGTGGAATTCCACTGAATTCCTGATCCGTACTCCTTTGGGAAAAGAGACCAACACAAATGGGATCTGGAGAGATCTGAATCCATCTGAAACCTTTGGTAATGATGGAATATCAGGGCCTGAGAGGTTTTCCTTGCTCTGGATCCTGCTCAGGGCCTGAGTGGTTTTCCTTGCTCTGGATGCTGCTCAGAGCCAGTCCAAGCCCCCCTGGGTGGTGACACCCTCCAAACCAGTGTTCCCAAAATTTGGAATGACCCCAAATCCAATGAGAACCATTTTTATAAGCCTTTTTTATAAACCCTTGGGAAACATCAAATTCAGGGTTAAGTTGTGAAAGGAACAGTGGGGAGATCCACTCAGGATCCTCATGGAATCCCACCCGTGGGAAAAGGGACCAACACAAGCAGGATCTGGAGAGAAAAATCCCCCCAGCTCCCGAATCCGTCTGAAACCTTTCCTTGATAACGATGGAATATCAGGGCCTGAGAGGTTTTCCTTGCTCTGGATCCTGCTCAGACCCAGTCCAAGCCCCCCTGGGTGGTAGCATGATCCAAACCGGTGTTCCCAAAATTTGGGATGAGCCCAAATCCAGTGAGAACCATTTTTATAAGCCATAAACCCTTGGGAAACATTAAATTCAGGGATAAAGTGGGAAAAGGAAAAGTGGGGAGCTGCAGCCTCTGGGGATCCATGTGGAATTCCACTGAATTCCTGATCCGTACTCCTGTGGGAAAAGAGACCAACACAAATGGGATCTGGAGAGATCTGAATCCATCTGAAACCTTTGCTAACGATGGAATATCAGAGCCTGAGAGGTTTTCCTTGCTCTGGATGCTGCTCAGAGCCAGTCCAAGCCCCCCTGGGTGGTGACACCCTCCAAACCAGTGTTCCCAAAATTTGGAATGACTCCAAATCCAATGAGAACCATTTTTATAAGCCTTTTTTATAAACCCTTGGGAAACATTTAATTCAGGGTTAAGTTGTGAAAGGAACAGTGGGGAGATCCACTCAAGATCCCCATGGAATCCCACCCGTAGGAAAAGGGACCAACACAAATGGGATCTGGGGAGAAAAATCCCCCCAGCTCCCAAATCCATCTGAAACCTTTCCTTGATAACGATGGAATATCAGAGCCTGAGAAGTTTTCCTTGCTCTGGATCCTGTTTGGAGCCAGTCCAAGCCCCCCTGGGTGGTGGCATGATCCAAACCAGTGTTCCCAAAATTTGGGATGAGCCCATATCCAATCAGAACCATTTTTATAAGCCTTTTTTATAAACCCTTGGGAAACATTTAATTCAGGGTTAAGTTGTGAAAGGAACAGTGGGGAGATCCCCTCAGGATCCCCTTGGAATCCCACCCGTAGGAAAAGGGACCAACACAAGCAGGATCTGGAGAGAAAAATCCCCCCAGCTCCCAAATCCATCTGAAACCTTTGATAACGATGGAATATCAGAGCCTGAGAAGTTTTCCTTGCTCTGGATCCTGTTTGGAGCCAGTCCAAGCTCCTCTGGGTGGTGGCGTGATCCAAACCAGTGTTCCCAACATTTGGGATGACCCCATATCCAATGAGAACCATTTTTATAAGCCTTTTTTATAAACCCTTGGGAAACATCAAATCCAGGGTTAAGTTGTGAAAGGAACAGTGGGGAGATCCCCTCAGGATCCCCATGGAATCCCACCCGTGGGAAAAGGGACCAACACAAGCAAGACCTAGAGAGATCTGAATCCATCTGAAACCTTTGCTAATGATGGAATATCAGAGCCTGAGAGGTTTTCCTTGCTCTGGATCCTGTTTGGAGCCAGTCCAAGCTCCTCTGGGTGGTGACACACTCCAAACCAGTGTTCCCAAAATTTGGAATGACCCCATATCCAATGAAAACCATTTTTATAAGCCTTTTTTATAAACCCTTGGGAAACATCAAATCCAGGGTTAAGTTGTGAAAGGAACAGTGGGGAGATCCCCTCAGGATCCGCATGGAATCCCACCCGTAGGAAAAGGGACCAACACAAGCAGGATCTGGAGAGAAAAATCCCCCCAGCTCCCGAATCCGTCTGAAACCTTTCCTTGATTTTGACGGATGAGCCTCAGGCACGAGGCTGGGCTTTAAAGCTCCCGAAATTCCCGCTGGGATGCCTGTGGCTGCACGAGGAGCCGGCTCCCCATGACCTACGGGGCCGGGAATGCGTCCGTGGGCCGTCAGGTAGCGCCGCTGCTGCCAAAACAAAGACGGGCTGGAAATGGAATTTTGGCTCCAGCTCTAACGTTCCAGTCAGCTGTGCCGGCCCAGACGGTTTGAGGTCACGGCAGATGTGACATTTATTTATCACATTTATCACATTTATCACATTTATCCTGTTTTATTGGCCTTGGCTCGCTCTGGCTGCCTTCCCTCCCTGCCGATCCAGGGCCTCCGGAGGGATCTGCTTCCAAAGGGAGCCGCTCGTTGTTCCCATGGCGGGGGCTGAGGGAATTCCTGCAAATCTTCTCAGCCTGGAAAGGCTCTGCTGGGTCCCTGTGGAATTGGGAATTGTGTCTCCCACAGGGGTTAAAAGAATTCCTGCAAATCCTGGAAAAGTTCTGCTCAGTCTTGGTGGGATTGGGAATTGTGTGTCCCACAGGGGCTGAGAGAATTCCTGCAAATCTTCTCTGCCTGGAAAGGCTCTGCCAAGTCCCGGTGGGATTGGGAACTGTGTGTCCTGAAAGAGTTAAAAGAATTCCTGCAAATCCTGGAAAAGTTCTGCTCAGTCCCTGTGGGATTGGGAATTGTGTGTCCCACAGGGGCTGAGAGAATTCCTGTAAATCTTCTCTGCCTGGAAAAGCTCTGCTCAGTCCCAGTGGGATTGGGAACTGTGTTTCCCGCAGGGGTTAAAGAATTCCTGTAAATCCTGGAAAGGCTCTGCCCAGTCTCTGTGGGATTGGGAATTGTGTTTCCCGCAGGGGTTAAAGAATTCCTGCAAATCCTGGAAAAGTTCTGCTCAGTCTTGGTGGGATTGGGAATTGTGTGTCCCACAGGGGCTGAGAGAATTCCTGTAAATCTTCTCTGCCTGGAAAGGCTCTGCCAAGTCCCGGTGGGATTGGGAACTGTGTGTCCTGAAAGAGTTAAAATAATTCCTGCAAATCCTGGAAAAGTTCTGCTCAGTCTTGGTGGGATTGGGAATTGTGTGTCCCACAGGGGCTGAGAGAATTCCTGTAAATCTTCTCTGCCTGGAAAAGCTCTGCTCAGTCTTGGTGGGACTGGGAATTGTGTTTCCCGCAGGGGTTAAAGAATTCCTGTAAATCCTGGAAAGGCTCTGCCCAGTCTCTGTGGGATTGGGAATTGTGTTTCCCGCAGGGGTTAAAGAATTCCTGCAAATCTTCTCTGCCTGGAAAGGCTCTGCTGGGTCCTGGTGGGACTGGGAATTGTTTGTCCCACAGGGGCTGAGAAAATTCCTGCAAATCCTTTCTGCCTAGAAAAGCTCTGCTGAGTCCCAGTAGGGTCGGGAATTGTGTGTTCTGAAAGGGTTAAAAGAATTCCTGCAAATCCTGGAAAAGTTCTGCTCAGTCTTGGTGGGATTGGGAATTGTGTGTCCCACAGGGGCTGAGAGAATTCCTGTAAATCTTCTCTGCCTGGAAAAGCTCTGCTCAGTCCCTGTGGGATTGGGAATTGTGTCTCCCCCATGGGTTAAAAGAATTCCTGCAAATCCTGGAAAGGATCTGCTGGGTCCTGGTGGGATCAGGAATTGTGTGTCTTGCAGGGGTTAAAAGAATTCCTGTAAATCCTGGATCCTGCAAATCCTCTCTGCCTGGAAAAGCTCTGCTGGGTCCCTGTGGGATTGGGAACTGTGTTTCCTGCAGGGGTTAAAGAATTCCTGCAAATCCTCTCTGCCTGGAAAGGCTCTGCTGAGTCCCGGTGGGTTTGGGAATTGTGTGTCCCACAGGGGCTGAGAGAATTCCTGCAAATCCTGGAAAGGATCTGCTGGGTCCTGGTGGGATCAGGAATTGTGTGTCTTGCAGGGGTTAAAAGAATTCCTGTAAATCCTGGATCCTGCAAATCCTCTCTGCCTGGAAAAGCTCTGCTTGGTCCTGGTGGGATTGGGAATTGTGTGTCCTGAAAGGGTTGAGAGAATTCCTGCAAATCCTGGAAAGGCTCTGCTGGGTCCTGGTGGGATTGGAAATTGTGTCTTCCACAGGGGTTAAAAGAATTCCTGCAAATCCTGGAAAGGCTCTGCTGGGTCCCTGTGGGATTGGGAATTGTGTGTCCCACAGGGGCTGAGAGAATTCCTGTAAATCCTGGAAAAGCTCTGCTCAGTCTTGGTGGGATTGGGAATTGTGTCTCCCACAGGGGTTGAGAGAATTCCTACAAATCCTGGAAAAGCTCTGCTCAGTCCTGGTGGGATTGGGAATTTTGTCTCCTGCAGGGGCTGAGGGAATTCCTGTAAATCCTGGAAAGGCTCTGCTGGGTCCTGGTGGGATTGGGAATTGTTTCCAGCAGGGGTTAAAAGAATTCCTGCAAATCCTGAAAAGGCTCTGCTCGGTCCCGGTGGGATTGGGAATTTTGTCTCCTACAGGGGCTGAGGGAATTCCTATAAATCCTGGAAAAATCCCTGCTTGGTCCCGGTGGGATAGGGAATTGTGTCCTGAAGGGGTTAAAAGAATTCCTACAAATCCTGGAAAGGCTCTGCCAAGTCTCGGTGGGATTGGGAATTATGTCTCCCTCAAGGGTTGAGAGAATTCCTATAAATCCTGGAAAAATCCCTGCTCGGTCCCTGTGGGATTGGGAATTGTGTCTCCCGCACTGGCCCTGCTCAGCATTTGGGATTTCATTCCCCCGGATGTTTTTCCCGATGTTTTTCCCCTTTCTCTGCAGGTGGCGTTCCGCCTGGATTTCGAGTTCAGCAAGTCCGTGTTCCTGCAGAGCATGGAGGTGCACATGGTGGCCAGCAGGTCTGGGAATGATTCCTCCCTCTGGAATCAAGGAATCGTGGAATGGTTTGGGATGGAGAAAAAAAAAACCCCATCCAGTCCCATCCCTTTCTGGGATCCTTCCTTGGGATCCTTCCCGAGGCTTCCCTTGGGATTCCTTCCTCCAAAGCCAGAGGTTTTCCATGGAAAAACCCCACGGAGATTGCTGTGGGTTATCCCAGTCCTGTGCTCCAAAATTTGGCTATTTTTATTTATCCAGGGATTTACATCCATGATTTTTCCATGTCTGGCTCCATGATTTTTCCATGTCTGGCTATTTTTATTTATCCAGAGATTTGCATCCATGATTTTTCCATGTCTGGCTATTTTTATTTATCCAGGGATTTACATCCATGATTTTTCCATGCCTGGCTATTTTTATTTATCTGGGGATTTACATCCATGATTTTTCCATGCCTGGCTATTTTTATTTATCCAGGGATTTACATCCATGATTTTTCCATGTCTGGCTCCATTATTTTTCCATGTCTGGCTATTTTTATTTATCCAGAGATTTGCATCCATGATTTTTCCACGCCTGGCTATTTTTATTTATCCAGGGATTTACATCCATGATTTTTCCATGCCTGGCTATTTTTATTTATCCTGGGGTTTATATCCACGATTTTTCCATGCTGGATCTCCAGCCACTGCTGTTTCATCATCCACACTCCCACCCTAAATATTTCCCGGGAAAAATGTCTCCTAATAATTTTGCAAAGTTCTCTTTATTCCCCATTCCTGTACAGATAAAGATTTGCCATGGGGAAATGTGGGAAGTCCTGCAAAGAAAGGGAAAAATCCTGCAAATCCTGCAAATTAGGATTTAAGGGAAAATCCTATAAGGAAAGGGGAAAATCTTATAAGGAAAGGGGGAAATCCTACAAAAAAAAAAAAAAAAAGGGGGGAAATCCTGCAAAGAAAAGGAGAAATCCTGAAAAAAGGGTGAAATCCTATAAGGAAAGGGGAAAATCCTGCAAAGAAAGGGGAAAATCCTGCAAAGAATGGGAAAATCCTGAAAAAAAGAGGGAAATCCTATAAGGAAAGGGGAAATCCTAGAAAGAAAGGGGGAAATTCTATAAAGAAAAGGGAAAATCCTGCAAAAAAGGGGAAATCTTATAAAGAAAGGAAAATTTAAATCCATTTAATATTTCATAAATTATTAATAAATTAATCTACTTAAATATTAATATTAATTAACGAAATTGGTTTTAAATTCACCAATTATTGGAGCACAGGAGGATTCCCCTGCACTGGGGAAAGGGGTGACACCTCCCTCCCTCCAAACCATTTTAACCATTAAAATCCCAGAATAAAACCCCGATTTGACCAAAAAGAAAAAAAAGGAAAAAAAGAAAAAAAAAAGAAAAAAAAAAAGAAAAAAAAAGAAAAAAAAATTCAGCATTCCCAAAAAAAATTCCCGAGGGGATTTGGCTCCTGCCCGACCCCCTGGCCCTGCTCCATTGCAGTGACAGCGAGGAGAAGGAGAGCACCAAGGAAGACAACGTTGCCCACCTCAACTTCCAGCTCAAGTACGAGGCCGACCTGCTCTTCACCAGGTGAGGGGGTTTGGTTTTTTTTGGGATGGGATGGGATTCCCATGGATTGGGAATATCCCTTATGTGGGAACGAGGTTGGGATGGTGATGGGATGGACGGAGATGGGAAATCTGTGGAGTCAGGGCTGGGGTTGGAGCATTTATTGCACAGGGTGTGGGTGAAGGGCTCAGCTCAGAGCAGAGAGAGTGAGGAGGAAGAGGAGAAAGGAGAGAGTGAAGAGGAAGAAAAAGAGGAGAAAAAAAAGAGCGAAGTTCCCATTCCAATCCATTAAATCTTCTATATTGGATATTTTAATTTACACCAACCAATGCAGTACAAGATACAAATCCTATAGAATTTACACACAGTCTATAAGAATCTTTACATTTCCATTCTGTGTTATATTTTAAACCCTAAAAACTACAAATCCTACAACATTTACATACAGCCTATAAGAATCATTACATTCCCATCCTGTGTTATATTTTAAACCCTAAAAACTACAAATCCTACAGCATTTACACACAGCCTATAAGAATCACTACATTACCATACTTGTTATATTTTAAACCCTAAAAACTACAAATCCTACAGCATTTACACACAGCCCATAAGAATCCTTACATTCCCATCCTGTGTTATATTTTAAACCCTAAAAACGACTCTTGGGACCCCTCCTGCCGAGCCAGCAGGGTCTGCTCTGACCCTTGGGCTCTTGGTAAGGAGAAGGGCATTGTTTAATTAATTAATTTAATTGTTTAATTGTTTAACCCTTGCCATACCATTGTTTTCCAGTTGTTCAGTAACCAAAGCTCGGCATCTTAGACATCAAAATTGCTTTCAACTCTATTTCACTTGTAGGTTTTATATTCTCTAAAAAAAAGCAGTCGTATTTATAAGGTTTTCTTGTTTTATCTTCCCCAACATCCTTGGGGCCTCCCGGGTAGGTCAATGTCTGGGTTTGGAAGGAAAGGTGTCTGCCAGGGAAAAGCTGGAGCTTCACTTGGAATGGAGAATGTAAACCCCCTTCAAATTATTGTAATTTTGAAATTAGTGGCTTTTAGGGAAAGATTTGGGAATAGGAGGAACAGTTCTTTAATAGGAATATTTAAAAAAAAACCCAAATGTAATAGTACAAGAAACAGCAAGCAAACAAAAGTCATGGAAAAACCCTGGCAGGGTCAGGGATGTGACCTGACCCCCTGTTGATTTATTTGGGAGCAGTCATGTGTGATGTCATTGGTGACATCATGGCCCATTATCAGCAGATATCCCTGATGATGTCATGTGTGATGTCATTGGTGACATCATGGCCCGTTATCAGCAGATATCCCCTATGATGTAATGTGTGATGTCATTGGTGAGCCTGCATGGCCCATTATCAGCAGATATCCCTGATGATGTCATGTGTGATGTCATTGGTGACATCATGGCCCGTTATCAGCAGATATCCCTGATGATGTCATGTGTGATGTCATTGGTGAGCCTGCATGGCCCATTATCAGCAGATATCCCTGATGATGTCATGTGTGATGTCATTGGTGAGCCTCCATGGCCCATTATCAGCAGATATCCCTGATGATGTCATGTGTGATGTCATTGGTGAGCCTGCATGGCCCATTATCAGCAGATATCCCCTGGAGGATGGACGGGTGGTGACAGAGATAAGAAACTCTGCCCCAGAGATAAGAAACTCTGCCCCAGAGATAAGAAACTGTCCCAGAGATAAAAAACTCTGCCCCAGAGATAAGAAACTCTGCCCCAGAGATAAGAAACTGTCCCAGAGATAAGAAACTCTGCCCCAGAGATAAGAAACTGTCCCAGAGATAAAAAACTCTGCCTCAGAGATAAGAAACTGCCCCAGAGATAAGAAACTGCCCCAGAGATAAGAAACTGCCCCAGAGATAACAAACCCTGCCCCAGAGATAACAAACACTGCCCCAGAGATAAGAAACTGCCCCAGAGATAAGAAACTGACCCAGAGATAACAAACCCTGCCCCAGAGATAAGAAACTGCCCCAGAGATAACAAACCCTGCCCCAGAGATAACAAACCCTGCCCCAAAGATAAGAAACTGCCCCAGAGATAACAAACTCTGACCCAGAGATAAGAAACTCTGCCCCAGAGATAAGAAACTCTGCCTCAGAGATAAGAAACTGCCCCAGAGATAAGAAACTGCCCCAGAGATAACAAACCCTGCCCCAGAGATAAGAAACTGCCCCAGAGATAACAAACTCTGCCCCAGAGATAAGAAACTGCCCCAGAGATAAGAAACTGCCTCAGAGATAACAAAACCTGCCCCAGCCGGTTTTAACAACTGACCCGTTATCACAAATTAACCCACTTCCCCTGGATTTAAAAGAGATAAAGAAAAAACATCTCTACTGCTTTCAACAGATGAAACAAAACTCAAATTTTTTGCTTACATAACCCAAGCCAGTCACGGATTGGGAAAACCCCTTGGGAAAAGCAGCTGGGAGCACCCTTCAAATCGAGGTTGAATTTTGGGATTTATAGGAAAACCAGGGAAAAAAACCCAGTAAAAGCAGGGGAAAGGTTTTTATAAAAATCGCAGAGCCGCGGGGAGCTGGACGCTCGTGATGTTTAAAGGCATAAATTTTATTGAAGAGGTGTGAGGGTGAGTTTTTATGGGAAAAAAAAAAGGGAATTCTTGGAGGTAATGATGGCCCTAACAGGTGTTCCCAGAGTCTGGGCCCGTGGCCATCCCACAAAACCGTCGGAGGGAAGCTCAGCCGCGGGACGAGCGCGGAATCGCCGGGAATTAAAGTCTGGGAGAGCCAGGGATGAAGGCAGAGAGAATTTAGGGAGCTGCTGATGGGAAAATCAGCGATCCCAAGGCGCATTCCCTGGCGCGGCTCGCTGGAATTTTTTAGGGGATTTTTCAGCCCTTTGGTCATTTTTATATTTTTTCCTCAGACGCCGTAAATGAAATTCCTTTAATGTTTAGGATTTATGGGGAGCGAGGGGATTCTCAGGTTTGGAGTGAAGGGAAAATCTGGAGGGAAAGGAGAGCACAAAAAAAGATCGAATTTGGGGATTTTTGGAGTGGAAAAGGAGGGGGAGAATTTTGAAGGATTTGGGGCCGTCACAGGTGCTCCCGAATGGGTTCCCGCAGGACATTCCTGGATCTTTTCCCGCCTCTCCAGCTGCAAAGCCAGGATTGATTTACCTCCTGTGACATCCAAACCTCGGCCAGGGCCTGGGATGGCTCTGCTTTGTTAAAGAAGAAACAAAATCCTACAAAGAAAGGGAAAATGTAGCAAAGAAAGGGAAAATCCTCCAAAGAAATGGGAAAATATTGCAAAGAAAGGGAAAATCCTACAAAGAAGGGGAAAATATTGCAAAGAAAGGGGAAAATCCTACAAAGAAGGGAAAATCCTACAAAGAAAGGGGAAAATGTAGCAAAAAAGGGGAAATCCTCCAAATAATGGGAAAACCCTACAAAGACAGGGGAATTTATTGCAAAGAAAGGGAAAATCCTACAAAGAAATGGGAAAATGTAGCAAAAACAGGGAAAATCCTACAAAGAAAGGGAAAATCCTCCAAATAATGGGAAAACCCTACAAAGACAGGGGAATTTATTGCAAAGAAAGGGAAAATCCTACAAAGAAATGGGAAAATGTAGCAAAAAAGGGGAAAATCCTACAAAGAAAGGGAAAATCCTACAAAGAAAAGGGAAAATCCTACAAAGAAAAGGGAAAATCCTACAAAGAAAAGGGAAAATCCTACAAAGAAAGGGAAAATCCTACAAAGACGGGAATTTATTGCAAAGAAAGGGAAAATCCTACAAAGAAATGGGAAAATGTAGCAAAAACAGGGAAGATCCTACAGAGAAAGGGAAAATCCTACAAATAATGGGAAAACCCTACAAAGACAGGGGAATTTATTGCAAAGAAAGGGAAAATCCTACAAAGAAATGGGAAAATGTAGCAAAACCAGGGAAAATCCTACAGAGAAAGGGAAAATCCTACAAAGAAAAGGGAAAATCCTACAAAGAAAGGGGAAAATCCTCCAAAGAATGGGGAAAATGTAGCAAAAACAGGGAAAATACTACAGAGAAAAGGGAAAATCCTACAAAGAAAGGGAAAATCCTCCAAATAATGGGAAAACCCTACAAAGAAGGGGAATTTATTGCAAAGAAAGGGAAAATCCTACAAAGAATGGGGAAAATGTAGCAAAAAAGGGGAAAATCCTACAAAGAGAGGGAAAATCCTACAAACCCCTTTGTCCCCCTCTGTCCCACAGGACGTCGAGCCTGGACTATTTCGAGATCAGATCCAACAATTCCCTGGATGGATCCAACCCCACGGGGCCGCCCTTCCACTGCACCTTCACGGTGAGCAGGAACGGGATCGCGGAGCTTCCTGGGATTTGGGATCCAGGACACGTCCCGCGATCCCGACACGTCCCCGTGCTCTTCCCCGGCAGCTGCAGAACTTGGGATTCTTCCCGGTGCGAGGGGTGACCCTAAAGATCACCGTGCCCGTGGCCACGCGGGCGGGCAACCGGCTGCTGCTGCCCACGGAATTCCGGGCGGATCAGGTGGGACGGGATTCCCATTTGGGATGGGATTCCTGTTTGGGATGGGACTCCAGCATGATTTAGGATGGGATTCCAGCCTGGTTTGGGATGAGATTCCCGTTTGGGATGGGATTCCAGCCCGGTTTGGGATGGGATTCCCGTTTGGGACAGGATTCCAGCCCGGTTTGGGATGGGATTCTCATTTGGGATGGGATTCTCATTTGGGATGGGATTCCAGCATGATTTAGGATGGGATTCCAGCCCGGTTTGGGATGGGATTCCCGTTTGGGATGGGATTCCTGTTTGGGGTGGGATTCCCGTTTGGGATGGGATTCCCGTTTGGGATGGGATTCCCATTTGGGATGGGATTCTGGTTTGGGATGGAATTCCTGTTTGGGATTGGATTCCAGCCCGGTTTGGGATGGGATTCCAGCCCGGTTTGGGATGGGATTCCCCTTTGGAATGGGATTCCCGTTTGGGATGGGATTTCAGCATGATTTAGGATGGGATTCCAGCCCGGTTTGGGATGGGATTCCCGTTTGGGATGGGATTCCAGCCCAGTTTGGGATGGGATTCCCATTTGGGATGGGATTCCAGCCCAGTTTGGGATGGGATTCCCGTTTGGGATGGGATTCCCGTTTGGGATGGGATTCCAGCCCAGTTTGGGATGGGATTCCCATTTGGGATGGGATTCCCATTTGGGATGGGATTCCCGTTTGGGATGGGATTCCCCTTTGGGATGGGATTCCAGCCCGGTTTGGGATGGGATTCCCCTTTGGGATGGGATTCCCGTTTGGGATGGGATTCCCCTTTGGGATGGGATTCCAGCATGATTTAGGATGGGATTCCAGCCCGGTTTGGGATGGGATTCCCATTTGGGATGGGATTCCCGTTTGGGATGGGATTCTGTCCTCGTTTAGGATGGGATTCCCATTTGGGATGGGATTGCAGCATGATTTAGGATGGGATTCCAGTTTGGGGTGGGATTTCAGCCTGATTTAGGATGTGATTCCAGCCTGGTTTAGGATGGGATTCCAGCCTGGTTTAGGATAAGATTCTAGCCTGACTTAGGATGTGATTCCAGCCCTATTTAGGATGGGATTCCAGCCCTATTTGGAATGGGATTTCAGCCTGGCTTAGGATGGGATTTTAGCCCAGTTTATAATGGGATTCTGTCCCAGTTTTGGACAGGATTTCACCCCAGTTTATGATGGGATTCCAGCCCCATTTAGGGTGGGATTCTGTCCCAGTTTATAATGGGATTCTGTCCCCGTTTTGGATGGGATTTGAACCCAGTTTAGAATGGGATTCCAGCCCTATTTGGGATGGGATTCCAGCCCTATTTGGGATGGGATTTTAGCATGGTTTATGATGGGATTCCAGGTACATTTATGATGGGATTCCATCATGGTTTATGATGGGATTCTGTCCCAATTTACGATGGGATTCCAGCCCAATTTAGGATGGGATTCCACCCCAGTTTTGGATGAGTTTCCAGCCCAGTTTAGGATGGAATTCTGTCCCAGTTTAGGATGGGATTCCAGCCCCTCCAGCCACATCCCACAGCGAGCCAAACTCAACCCCAGCTCCAACAAATCCTGGGCGGTTCTGGGGATCCCCAATTCCACCGGAATAGAAATTCCAGGGATATGACCGCCCCCATCCCCGTGTCCGTGCTGGAATTCCATCGGCTTCTCCCGCAGGAAAACACGAGCTGCACCGTCTGGGGGAACAGCACCGACTACCGGAGACGCCCGGCCGAGGAGGACCTGAGCCGCACCCCACACCTGGTACTCACCTCCAGGGGCTGATCCCAAAACAGGGAAAAACCTGGAGCTGGGATGGCCCAATGGGCATGGGATGCTGGGATTTTTTTGGAGGTTTTTAAGCCCTTTGGTATTTTTATTTTTATTTTTATTTTCAGCCCTTTGGTATTTTTTTTTATTTACTTATTTTGAATTTTATTTTTGTTTTTACTTCTATTCTCATTCTCATTCTTATTCTTATTCTTAATTTTTATTCTTCTTATTCTATTTTTATTCTATTTTTATTCTATTTTTATTCTTATTTTTATTTTTATTCTTATTCTATTTTTATTCTTATTCTTATTTTTATTCTTATTCTTATTTTTATTCTTATTCTTATTCTTATTCTTATTCTATTTTTATTCTTATTCTTATTTTTATTCTTATTCTTATTCTTATTCTTATTCTATTTTTATTCTTATTCTTATTCTATTTTTATTCTTATCCTTATTTTTATTCTTATTCTATTTTTATTCTTATTCGTATTTTTATTCTTATTCTTATTTTTATTCTTATCCTTATTTTTATTTTTATTTTTTTTTTATTTTTATTTTTATTCTTATTCTTATTTTTATTCTTAATTTTTCCTTATCCTTATTTTTATTCTTATCCTTATTTTTATTTTTATTCTATTTTTATTTTTATTCTTATTCTTATTTTTATTCTTATCCTTATTTTTATTTTTATTTTTATTCTATTTTTATTTTTATTCTTATTCTTATTTTTATTCTTAATTTTTCCTTATCCTTATTTTTATTCTTATTCTATTTTAATTTTTATTCTTATTCTTATTTTTATCCTTATTTTTATTTTCATTTTCATTTTTATTTTTATTTTTCCTCTCAGCCTCTGCAAACAAAACCCCGTTAATCCTTGGGATTTACAGGGAGTGAGGGAATTCTCCAGCTCACAAAGTCTGGGATCATTTTTTCCCAAAGGAAAAACTTGGACGGAAAGAACACCACAAAAAACCATCAAAATTCAGAATTTCGGGCTGAAAAAGGGGGAGAAAATTGAAAGAACGTGGGGGATTTGGAGGAAGGACCTGTGGGATTCTCCTTCCCTCCCTCAGGGCGTGCCAGGGATGAATCCCAGTGGGATTTTCCCTCCTTTCCCAGCCACGATCCCACATTTCCCTTTGCAGAACCACAGCAACGCCGACGTGCTCTCCATCGACTGCGAGGTGGCGCTGGCCCCCAACCAGGAGCTGAACTTGCACCTGAGCGGGAACCTCTGGATGGAGTCTCTGAAAGCAGTGAGTGCTCCACAGAAAACGGGGATTTCGGGGAGAAATCCCAAAAAAATCCCTCAAACCCCCAAAATTTGGGTTTTTTTTCCCTTCCCCAGGGAAGCCCAGGGGTGTGTGGGACGATTTTTGTTCCCAAAGCCACTTACCCTCTTGGATTGGGCATCCATTATGGAATATTTAATTCCAGAATTAATGCAAATTCTATTAATAATTAATTCAATTCATTGATTAATTAATTTAGTCAATTAATTAATTTCATTGATTAATTTCATCAATTAATTAATTAATTAATGCAAATTTCAATAATTTAAAACCTTTTTGCTGTCGTTTCTCCCCATTCCTTGCCTGTCCTGCATCCTCCTCTCCCGTGGATGCAAACGTTGGGAATGGGATGGATCCCGTTGGGAATGGGATGGATCCTGTTAGGAATGGGTTGGATCCCATTGCGATTGGGATGGATCCCATTGGGAATGGATCCCATTGGGAATGGGATGATCCTGGTAGGAATGGGTTGGATCTCATTGGGGACGGGATGGATCCCATTGGGAATGGGATAGATCCTGTTGGGAATGGGATGGATCTCGTTGGGAATGGGATGGATGTGGTTGGGAATGGATCCTGTTGGGAATGGAGTGATCACATTGGGATCGGGATGGATCTCATTGAGAATGGGTTGGATCCCATTGGGAATGGGATGGATCCTGTTGGGAATGGGATGGATCCTGTTGGGAATGGATCCCATTGGGAATGGGATGGATCCAGTTAGGAATGGGATGGATCCTGTTGGGAATGGGATGGATCCCATTGGGAATGGATCCCATTGGGAATGGGATGGATCCTGTTGGGAATGGGATTGATCTTGTTGGGAATGGGATGGATCCTGTTGGGAATGGATCCCATTGGGAATGGATCCCATTGGGAATGGGATGGGTCCCATTGGGAATGGGATGGATCCCATTGGGAATGGGATGGATCCCGTTGGGAATGGGATGGATGCCGTTGGGAACGGGATGGATCCCATTGGGAACGGGATGGATCCTGGTAGGAATGGGGTGGATCCTGTTGGGAATGGGATGGATGCCGTTGGGAACGCGATGGATCCCATTGGGAACGGGATGGATCCCATTGGGAATGGGATGGATCCTGTTGGGAATGGGATGGATCCCATTGGGAATGGATCCCATTGGGAATGGGATGGATCCTGTTGGGAATGGGATGGATCCTGTTGGGAATGGGATGGGTCCTGTTGTGAATGGATCCCGTTGGGAATGGGATGGATCCTGTTGGGAATGGGATGGATCCCATTGGGAATGGATCCCATTGGGAATGGGATGGATCCCATTGGGAATGGGATGGATCCTGTTGGGAATGGGATGGATCCCGTTGGGAATGGGATGGATCCTGTTGGAAATGGGATGGATCCTGTTGGGAATGGGATGGATCCCGTTGGGAATGGGATGGATCCCGTTGGGAATGGGATGGATCCCGTTGGGAATGGGATGGATCCCATTGGGAATGGGATGGATCCCGTTGGGAATGGGATGGATCCCGTTGGGAATGGGATGGATCCCATTGGGAATGGATCCCGTTGGGAATGGGATGGGTCCTGTTGTGAATGGATCCAGTTGGGAATGGGATGGATCCTGTTGGAAATGGGATGGATCCCATTGGGAATGGATCCCATTGGGAATGGGATGGATCCCATTGGGAACAGGATGGATCCAGTTGGGAATGGGATGGATCCTGTTGGAAATGGGATGGATCCCATTGGGAGTGGGATGGATCCCATTGGGAATGGGATGGGTCCCATTGGGAATGGGATGGATCCCATTTGGAATGGGATGGGTCCCATTGGGAATGGGATGGATCCTGTTGGGAATGGGATGGATCCCATTGGGAATAGGGTGGATCCCATTGGGAATGGGATGGATCCTGTTGGGAATGGGATGGATCCCATTGGGAATGGATCCCATTGGGAATGGATCCCATTGGGAATGGGATGGATCCAGTTGGGAATGGGATGGATCCCATTGGGAATGGGATGGATCCCATTGGGAATGGGGCTCCTTTCCCATCCGGAATGCTCATCCCGCCCTCTCCGCGCAGCTGAAGTTCAAGGCACTGAAGCTCACCACCATCGCCGCGCTCCAGCGGCGCTTCCGGAGCCCCGTGGTGTTCCGGGAGGAGGATCCCAGCCGCCAGGTGAGCCCCGGGGTCGGGGAATTAATAAAATACGAATATCGATCTAATATCGACATCCAACTGTGACCAACAAAAACTCTCTAACAGTCAGAAAGTTAGGGAGTTAAAAAGTTAAAAATTGGGAAGTTAGGAAGTTAGAAAGTTGTTATAAAATTATACAGTTATACAGTTATAAAGTTAAAAAGTTGGAAAGTTAGAAAGTTGTTAGAAAGGTATAAAGTTTTACAGTTATAAAGTTAAAAATTTAGAAAGTTAGAAAGATGTTGGAAAGTTAGAAAGTTAGAAATTTAGAAAGTTAAAAAGTTAGAAAGTTAGAAAGTTAGAAAATTGTTAGAAAGTTAGAAATTTATAAAGTCAGAAATTTAGAAAGTTAGAAAGTTGTTATAAAAGTATAAAGTTTTACAGTTATAAAGTTAAAAATTTAGAAAGTTAGAAAGTTGTTAGAAAGTTAGAAACTTAGAAAGTTGTTAAAAAGTTACAAAGTTTATGTTTATTACGACGCCGTGGGATATTTCCCTCATGCGCACTGCAAAGATCCCAGGTAATTACAAATTCTTTTATTTATCAAAATGTTGAACACACAAAATACAAATGCACATTCACACCCTGGTCACCTCCTCCTCTCGTTTGCTGATTAATTAACAAAAACACTAATGAGCATGTGTGGTTTGTTCCCTGAAATGGGCTGGGGGTCAGTTCTGGAGAGGGAATGGGCCAGAATTTCACCGGAGGAAAATTAATTAATTTCATTGATTAATTTCATTGATTAATTAATTAATGCAAACTTCATTAACTTAAAACCTTTTTGCTGTCATTTCTCCCCATTTATTCAATATTCAAAATATTGAAATTTTCAATACACACGTGACAAATGAACCCTTGGTGGAACCTTTTTGGATGGATCCTCTGGATCCGTGACCGGCTGATTTGGGTGGATTTGGAGTTTCCTGTGTCCAATGGGTCCTCAAGCACGAGAAATCTGCAGCGATCTCGTGTCCTTGAGATCCATTTACCACATTTTGGTTTTTATTACAAACATAAAGTGGACGAGCAATGAGTGACCGAATCCGGGATCGCTCATCTAGGATCTAGATAACTGCAAACAAAGCTTCTCCACCTATTTCAGCACCTATAACCTTAAATTTCTAAAAATCCTTAATTCTTCAAAATTAATGTCTAATTTTGGATCCAGAATTTTGGGATGCTGCCACACCCTGCCCTGATTCTTCCTCGTTCCGACCTTTCCACCGTCTCAATGCACACGTGACAAATGAATCCTTGGTAGAACCCGTTTTGGATCCACATCCAGTGGGTTTGGGTGGATTTTGGAGTTTCCTGTGTCCAGTGGGTCCTTCAAGCACGAGAAATCTGCAACGATCTCGTGTCCTTGAGTTGTATTTATCACATTTTGGTTTTTATTACAAACATAAAGTGGACGAGCAATGAGTGACCGGATCCGGGATCTAGATAACTGCAAACAAAGCTTCTCCACCTATTTCAGTTAATTCAGCAACTAGAATCTTAATTTGCTTAAAATCCTTAATTCTTCAAAATTAATGCCTGATGGGGGGATCCAGAATTTTGGGATGCTGCCACACCCTGCCCTGATTCTTCCTCGTTCCGACCTTTCCACCGTCTCAATGCACACGTGACAAATGAATCCTTGGTAGAACCCGTTTTGGATCCACATCCAGAGGATTTCGGTGGATTTTGGGGTTTCCTGTGTCCAATGGGTCCTTCAAGGCGGGAAATCTGCAACGATCTCGTGTCCTTGAGATCCATTTACCACATTTTGGTTTTTATTACAAACATAAAGTGGACGAGCAATGAGTGACCGGATCCGGGATCACTCATCTAGGATCTAGATAACTTCAAACGAAGCTTCTCCACCTAATTCAGTTAATTCAGCAACTAGAATCTTAATTTGCTTAAAATCCTTAATTCTTCAAAATTAATGTCTAATGGGAGGATCCAGAATTTTGGGATGCTGCCACACCCTGCTCTGATTCTTTCTCATTCTGACCTTTCCACCGTCTCAATGCACACGTGACAAATGAATCCTTGGTAGAACCCGTTTTGGATCCACATCCAGAGGATTTCGGTGGATTTTGGAGTTTCCTGTGTCCAGTGGATCCTTCAAGCACGGGAAATCTGCAACGATCTCGTGTCCTTGAGATCCATTTACCACATTTTGGTTTTTATTACAAACATAAAGTGGACGAGCAATGAGTGACCGGATCCGGGATCGCTCATCTAGGATCTAGATAACTGCAAACAAAGCTTCTCCACCTATTTCAGTTAATTCAGCAACTAGAATCTTAATTTTCTTAAAATCCTTAATTCTTCAAAATTAATGTCTAATTTTGGATCCAGAATTTTGGGATGCTGCCACACCCTGCCCTGATTCTTCCTCCTTCTGACCTTTCCACCGTCTCAATGCACACGTGACAAATGAATCCTTGGTAGAACCCGTTTTGGATCCACATCCAGTGGGTTTGGGTGGATTTTGGGGTTTCCTGTGTCCAATGGATCCTTCAAGCACGGGAAATCTGCAACGATCTCGTGTCCTTGAGTTGTATTTATCACATTTTGGTTTTTATTACAAACATAAAGTGGATGAACAATGAGTGACCGGATCCGGGATCGCTCATCTAGGATCTAGATATCTTCAAACAAAGCTTCTCCACCTATTTCAGCAGCTATAACCTTAAATTTCTAAAAATCCTTAATTCTTCAAAATTAATGTCTAATTTTGGATCCAGAATTTTGGGATGCTGCCACACCCTGCTCTGCTTCTTCCTCATTCTGACCTTTCCACCGTCTCAATGCACACGTGACAAATGAATCCTTGGTAGAACCCGTTTTGGATCCACATCCAGTGGGTTTGGGTGGATTTTGGAGTTTCCTGTGTCCAGTGGATCCTTCAAGCACGGGAAATCTGCAACGATCTCGTGTCCTTGAGATCCATTTACCACATTTTGGTTTTTATTACAAACATAACAATTGGATGAACAATGAGTGACCGGATCTGGGATCGCTCATCTAGGATCTAGATAACTGCAAACGAAGCTTCTCCACCTATTTCAGCACCAATAATCTTAAATTTCTAAAAATCGTTAATTCTTCAAAATTAATGTCTAATTTTGGATCCAGAATTTTTTTGATCCCATTGGGAAAATCCCTGTGGATGGGAGAAGCGTTGGAGCAATCTGGGCCTGGAAAAATTGCGGCCAGAGCCGAGCTCAGATCCCGGAATCTCCGAGGAAAACAGAGCCGAACCCTCGGCGCGGCATTCCCGAAATAATTCCGTTCCCGCCCGGAATTGGCGATGTTTTCTCTCCTCCAGGTCACCTTTGAGATCTCCAAGGCCGAGGAGTGGCAGATCCCGATCTGGATCATCCTGGGCAGCACCTTCGGGGGGCTCCTGCTGCTGGCGCTGCTCGTCCTGGCGCTCTGGAGGGTGAGGAGAGCTCGGGGTGGGGGATTGGGGAGGGTTTGGGGTGGGTTTGGGGTGGGTTTTTGGGTGGATTTTGGATGGATTTTTGGATGAATTTTTGGATGGATTTGGATGGGTTTTAGGGTGGATTTTTGGATGGATTTTTGGGAGGATTTTTGGACTGAGTTCTGGGTGGACTTTTGGGTGGATTTTGGGGTGGACTTTTGCAAGGATGTTTGGATGGGGTTCTGGGTGGATTTTTGGGTGGATTTTTGGATGGATTTTTGGGGGATTTTTGGGTGGATTTTTGGATGGATTTTTGGGGCATTTTAGGATGGAATTTTAGACTGAGTTCTGGATGGAATTTTGGATGGATTTTTGGAGGGAGTCCTGGGTGGATTTTGGGGTGGATTTTTGGATGGATTTTGGGTGGATTTTTGGGTGGATTTTTGAATGGATTTTTGGAAAGATTTTGGATGGATTCTCAGATGGATTTTTGAGTGGACTTTTGGATGGGTTTTTGGACAGAGTTCTGGGTGGATTTTTGGATGGAGTTTTGGGTGGATTTTTGGATGGAGTTCTGGGTGGATTTTTGGATGGAGTTTTGGGTGGATTTTAGAGTGGATTGTTGGATGGATTTCTGGACGGATTTTTGGATGGATTTTTGGATGAATTTTGGATGGGTTTGGATGGGTTTTAGGGTGGATTTTTGGATGGATTTTTGGGTGGATTTTTGGACTGAGTTCTGGGTGGACTTTTGGGTGGATTTTGGGGTGGACTTTTGAAAGGATGTTTGGATGGGGTTCTGGGTGGATTTTTGGATGAAGTTCTGGATGGATTTTTGGGGGATTTTTGGATGGAGTTCTGGATGGAATTTCAGATGGATTTTTGGGTGGATTTTTGGATGGATTTTTTGATGGAGTTCTGGGTGGATTTTTGGATGGATTTTTTGATGGAGTTCTGGGTGGATTTTTGGGTGGATTTTTGGATGGATTTTTTGATGGAGTTCTGGGTGGATTTTGGGGTGGATTTTAGGATGGATTTTAGGGTGGACTTTTGGGTAGATTTTTGGATGGGTTCTTGGATGCATTTTTGGGGGATTTTTGGATGGATTTTTTGATGGAGTCCTGGGTGGATTTGGATGGATAATAGGGTGGATTTTGGATGGATTTTTGGGGCATTTTAGGATGGAGTCCTGGGTGGATTTTTCGGTGAATATTTGTGAGGTTTCTTAGATGGATTTTTGGGTGGAGTTCTGGGGGGATTTTTGTGGGATTTGGGTGGATTCTTAGATGGATTTTGGATGGATTTTTGAGTGGACTTTTGGGTGGATATTTAGGTGGATTTTTGGATGGATTTTTGGGTGGATTTTGGATGGATTTTTGGGGCATTTAAGGATTGATTTTAGGATGGAGTCCTGGGTGGATTTTTGGGTGGATTTTTTGATAGATTTTTAGATGGATTTTTGGGTGGAGTTCTGGGTGGATTTTTGTGGGTTTTGGGTGGATTCTTAGATGGATTTTTGATGGATTTTTGAGTGGAGTTTTGGGGGGATTTTTGGATGGATTTTTGGATGGATTTTTGGATGGAGTTCTGGATGGATTTTTTGGGTGGATTTTTGGATGGGTTCTTGGATGGATTTTTGGTGGATTTTTGGTGGATTTTTGGGAGTGGATTTTTGGTGGATTTTTGGGTGGATTTGGATGGATTTTTGGGTGGATTTTTGGATGGATTTTTGGGGGATTTTTGGGTGGATTTTTGGATGGATTTTTGGGGGATTTTAGGATGGAATTTTAGACTGAGTTCTGGATGGAATTTTGGATGGATTTTTGGAGGGAGTCCTGGGTGGATTTTTGGATGGACTTTTGGATGGATTTTGGGTGGATTTTTGGGTGGATTTTTGAATGGATTTTTTAAAAGATTTTGGATGGATTCTTAGATGGATTTTTGAGTGGACTTTTGGATGGGTTTTTGGACAGAGTTCTGGGTGGATTTTTGGATGGATTTTAGAGTGGATTGTTGGATGGATTTCTGGACGGATTTTTGGGTGGATTTTTGGGTGGATTTTTGGATGGATTTTTGGATGGGTTTTAGGGTAGATTTTTGGATGGATTTTTGGGTGGAGTTCTGGGTGGATCTTTGGGTGGATTTTTTGGTGGATTTTTGGATGAAGTTCTGGATGGAGCTCTGGATGGATTTTAGGGTGAACTTTTGGATGAAGTTCTGGATGGATTTTGGGTGGATTTTTGGATGGAGTTCTGGATGGAATTTCGGTTGGATTTTTGGATGGGTTTTTGGGTGGTTTTTTGGATGGATTTTTGGATGGATTTTTTGATGGAGTTCTGGGTGGATTTTTGGATGGATAATAGGGTGGATTTTGGATGGATTTTTGGGGCATTTTAGGATGGAGTCCTGGGTGGATTTTTCGGTGGATTTTTGTGGGGTTTCTTAGATGGATTTTTGGGTGGAGTTCTGGGGGGATTTTTGTGGGGTTTTGGGTGGATTTTTGGATGGATTTTGGATGGATTTTTGAGTGGACTTTTGGGTGGATATTTGGGTGGATTTGGATGGATTTTTGGGTGGATTTTGGGGTGGATTTTTGAATGGATTTTTTGAAGGATTTTGGATGGATTCTTAGATGGATTTTTTGACGAATTTTTGGGTGGATTTTTGGATGGATTTTGGGATGGATTTTCGGGGGATTTTGGGATGGATTTCTGGATGGTGTTTTGGATGGATTCTTAGATGGGGTTTTGGGTGGATTCTTAAATGGATTTTGGATGGATTTTTGAGTGGAATTTTGGATGGATTTTAGGGTGGAGTTTTGGATGGATTTTAGGGTGGATTTTTGGATGGATTCTTAGATGGATTTTCGGGTGGATTTTTGGACGGGTTCTTAGATGGAATCTTTGGATGGATCCTCTGGATCCATGTCCAGCGCCCCACAACACCACCAAGAATCCTCAAAATCTCCCCAAAATCTCCTTTTCCATACAAATCATATCCACGACCAGCTGATATCCCATGAAAATCTCCCGGGATAACATCGGGATTTTATTTCTCTTCCCTCCCCACAGCTCGGGTTCTTCAAGAGCGGCAGCCGCCGGCGAGCGGCGGAGCGGGAGCAGAATTCCCAAGGGCTGGAGTGACTCCGCTGGGGCCAGGAGCCCCCACCCAGCTCCAGAGATTCCCGGGATCCCGAGGGATTCGGGGCCTGAGCTCGGCTTTGCAGCAGGATGAGAGAACGCCCCTTGTGGGACAGCGCTTAAAAGCCATAAAAAAAACCCCTCAAACCAACTGAAAATTCCCTAAAAATCTACTCGGAGGAGTTTCCAAGTGGGATTTCATTAAAATTCCCTCAAACCAATGGAAAATTCCCAAAACATCTCCTTGGAGGAGAGTCCAACTGGGATTCCATTAAAAAAAAACCCTAAAACCAAAGGAACATTCCCCAAAAATCTCCTTGGAGGTGCTTCCAACTGGGATTTCATAACAAAACATCTCAAACCAACCAAAAATTCCAAAAAAATCTCCTCACAGGTGCTTCCAACTGGGATTCCATAAAAAAACCTTCAAACAAACCAAAAAATGCAAAAATATCTCCTCAGTGATATCAACTGGAATTATATTTAAAAAAACATCTCAAACCCACAAAAAATTCCCAAAAAATCTCCTAGGAGGAGCTTTCAACTGGGATTCCATAAAAACCCCTCAAACCAACCAAAATTCCCAAAAAATTTACTTGGAGGTGCTTCCAAATGGGATTCCATTTTAAAAAACCCTCAAACCAAGGGAAAATTCCCCAAAAAATCTCCTCGGAGGTGCTTCCAACTGGGATTCCATAAAAAACATCTCAAACCAACTAAAAATTCCCCAAAAATCTCCTCACAGGTGCTTCCAAATGGAATTCCATTTAAAAAATCACCTCAAACGCACAAAAAATTCCCAAAAATCTCCTCAGTGGTGCTTCCAACTGGGATTCTATAAAAGACACCTCAAACCAAAGAAAAATTCCCAAAAAATTTCCTCAGTGGTGCTTCCAACTCGGATTACATTAAAAAATCCCTCAAATGAAGGGAAAATTCCCCAAAAATCTCCTCAGTGGTGCTTCCAACTGGGATTCCATAAAAAACATCTCAAACCAACTAAAAATTCCCCAAAAATCTCCTCAGTGGTGCTTCCAACTGGGATTCCATAAAAACCCCTCAAACCAACCAAAAAATTCCCCAAAAAATCTCCTAAGAGGAGCTTACAATCAGGATTTCATAAAAAACCCCTCAAACCAAGGGAAAATTCCCAAAAAATCTCCTCGGAGGTGCTTCCAACCGGGATCTCCCCAAGGTGGCGGCAGCGGGGACGAGGGGACACCGACGCGAGGGGTCCCTGATGCGGGGCTGGAAAACTCCTTAAAATTAATAATAATAATAATAATAATAATAATAATATCCAAAAAAATCCCCATGGATTGCTCCTTCCCCTGGCGGAGCTGTGGCAAATCCCGGGCTCTGCTGGGCGCCGCTCTCAAACTGCCTTCGTTAAGCGGAGTAATTAAGCGGAGGCGTTAATTAGTCCGAATGCACTGAACGAAACGCCTTGTGATTTCAAGCACCTTAAAATGCCAAAATCTCCGGGGTCCAGCTGTACATAATTCTTCTCAAAAGAGGAAGGGAAGGAGGGGAAAGAAAGAAAAAAATTAAAAATCCTGCCAAAAAAAAAAAAAAATTAAAATGACTTTTTAAAAATTAAATAGATTTTTTAAAAATTTAAAATAATTTTTTTAAAAAATTAAAATAATTTTTATAACAAATTAAAATAGTTTTTAAAAATCTAAAATAATTTTTTTAAAGTTAAAATATTTTTAAAATTTTAAAATAATTTTTAAAAAAAATTTTAGAATAATTTTTTAAAAAATTAGAATTTTTTTTTTTAAAAAATCAGAACAATTTTAAAATAAAATTTAAATTTTTTTTTTAAAGAATTAATTAAAATGCAGTTTGATGAGTTTGGTCCCAGCAGAGCAGTTTGGGGAGCCCACGTGTATCATACCTGTACATAGCTGGTGCCATGGAAATCATGGAATATTTTTGGAGGGCGGGAACGCGCCCGCGGCATAGCGGAATTATTTATGCTAATATTAATTTTATTAAATATGAATATCAGGAGAGGGAAGCGGATGTTCCCGGATGCGGGATCAGGTTCGGGAAATGCTGTTCCTGGTGTTTTTTAAGGATTAAAGAGACAGTATTTTAAAAATTCCTGGTGTCTGTTCTCTTTTTTTGGGATCGGGGCGGGGGGAGGATGGATCCTGGAATCTTCCCACAATTTAATATCATTTATTATCATTTATTATTTCTATTTATTTATTATCATTTATGGGATGTGAGGTTTTCCCTGGCTGGTTTAAAGGGATGCGCTTGGCTGGGATGAGTGAAGCCTTTGGGAGACCCAAATTCAGAATAAAATGGGATCAAAACCCCTCCCAAATTCGATTTTCCATCCTCAGCTGGAGTGGGAATTGTGCAATTCCCAGTTTGGGATGGGCAGGATCCTTCACGAATTTTTCAATATATACATATAAATATATATAAATATTTATACATATAAATATATCTGGTTATATATCTAATTAGATATATTTGTCTCTATTTTATATATATATAAATATAAATTATATATATAATGTAAGATATATCTTATATATTATATATATATAATATGTAAGATATATCTGTGTATTTTAGATGGTTTTATTTTATATATACACATAAACATTCATTATTTATTACATATAATGTATAATATACAGTATATAATATATACTATAAAATATATCGTATATAATATATATTGTAATATATATAATATATAGCATATAATATATAACATTATATATTATAAACTATATAATATACAATATATATTATGTAAAAATATATATTATATACTATATAATATATATGGTATATCATGTATAGTATATAATAAATAAAATATAATATATATGTAATATAAAAAAGAAATGTGTGTATATATGTACATATATATCTATATATATACAGATGTAAACATTATTATATATATGTAATACATATTTTACATATCAGTATATTTTATATTTTTTATTTTATATATACACATAAAGATTATTTATTTTTATATATTTATTATTTATGTATATGTGTATATATGTATATATTATATATATACACCTTATTTACATTATATATTGTATATATTACACGTATTAGATCACGTATATCTCATATATGTTATATAAAAATAATATTTATAAATAAAATATAAAAATTATTTATTATACAAAAATAATACAGAATATTATTTTTATATAATAAATATTATATATTATGTATTATATACGTATTCTATATCTGTATATGTATATGTGTGCATATAAAATATATGCATACATATGTGTATATATACACACACATATTTATAAAAATATATATTTATATATTTCTATTTAGATATATTTATATAAATATATTTCCATATAAAATATATGCACACACATATATATTTTCTAAATATTTGTGCGTTTATATTTATATATATTTATACATCTAGACACACACTGTATGTGTGTATACATTTTAATTTTTTTGATTTTTAAATGTTATGTGGGTGTGGGTACACACGGGTATCTACATAACTATATATTTATCTACATTATATCTATATAATATATAGATATATATTCTCTAAATATCTATCTCTATCTATATATTTATATAATATATATATACATTATAGATATAATACAGATGTATATATATATATACATATATATAACATATATCAGTATGTGTATATATTTAAAAAGTGTATACATATACATAAATATTTTGTGGTTTTAATTATATATCAATAGCTGGCCTATAGAAATATAAACATAATTTTTTGTTTTCTATTAAAAATATTTTATATAGGCATTGATATATTTATATATATAAATGCATGTATATATTTATATATAAATACAGGTGTATGTTTATATATAAATACATGTGTGTATTTATAAATACACATGTATGTTTATATATAAATATGTATATATTTATATAAAAATACCCATATTTATATATGTAAATATATTGATATATTTTTATATATATAGACTTTGATATATTTATATATATATAGACTTTGATATATTTATATATATCAATAGACTGGTGTGTGTATATATATAAAAATTATATTTTATGTAATTTTAAATATATTTATATATATATAAAATTATATATACATATAATTTTAAATTTTTTAATATCTGTGTGTATAATTATATTAAAAATTATATCTATATATAATTTAAAATATATTTTTATATATATATCTATATATAATTTTAAAATTTATTTTAATATGTGTGTATATATATAAAAATTCTATCTATAAATTTCCGTGTTCCTTGCCCAGCCCGTCCCTTGCCATGGGAACACTCCAGGACACAATTCCCACATTTCTGTGCAGCTCAGGACACCCCTGCCCCACCTCCTGCTCTGCTCCCCTGCTATTCCCAAGGAATAATTGGGAATCCCGGATTTCCAGCACCCTTGGGTGCCTCTGTCCCTCTGGATCCCCTGGGACAGCGGGGTGGGGATTGCAAAGCCTGGCTCAGCTCTGGGTTTATTTCTATATTTTTTAGAAATATAGAAATATTATAATATTATTTCTATTATAATATTATTTCTATTATAATATCTATTATATATTTTAATATATTTATATTATTAATATATATATAATATTTTATATATAATATAAATTATATATAACATTTTTATCTACTATAATAATATATTATATATAATATATAATATATAATATATAATATATAATATATAATATATAATATATTATATATTATATATTATATATTATATATTATATATTATATATTATATATTATATATCTATATATTTATCTACTCTCTATATAATATATTATTATATATCATTATATATTATATTATTATAATATATTATATATCTTATAGATATAATATATAAGAATATAATTAATATAATATAATTAATATAATGTAATTAATATAATATATATTATATTATATTGTATTATATATTTATTAACATTATATTTATAGTAGATAAATATATATTATGTGTACATATATATAGGGTTTATTTCTGCCTCTCCCAGTACTGATCCCGCTCCATCCATGACATCCCAACCCTGGCTTTTCCTGGGAAATCAGCACCTGGAGGCTCCAGGGAATTCTGTAAATAACAGAGAGAGCAAGGGCTCTCTGGTTAATTCCAGATAAATAAAATAATAAAATAAAATAATAAAAAATAAAATAAAATAAAATAATTCCAGGTGATGGAGAAGACCCCAGGATTCCTAAGGCTGGGCTAAATTTCCAGGTGCTCCCAAATCCCACAGGTATTCCCCACCCTTTGCCAGGAGCTCTCGGGGCAGGTGGCAGGACAGCAATTCCATGGCACGGGCAGCAGGAATTCATTGGGAACAGGATAAAAACCGGGAATACGCCGGAGGCAGGAGCAGCTTTGCCACAGCCAACTCCTCCCCTTCTAGGAAATATTTTGGAATCAGCTGCCAGGAATTTTTATTGCCACTTTGGAATCATTTCCTCGGGAAAATGACACCTTCCACTATCCCAGGAAAATGACACCTTCCACTATCCCAGGAAAATGACACCTTCAACTCCCAGGAATTTTTATTGCCACTCTGGAATAATTTCCTCTGGAAAATGACACCTTCAACTCCCAGGAATTTTTATTGTCACTCTGGAATCCTCTCCTCAGGAAAATGACACCTTCCACTATCCCAGGCTGCTCCAACCTGGCTTTAGGACAATTCCAGGGATGTGGAAGTCACAGCTCCTCTGGAGAACCTGATCCTAAAGCAAATCCTAAACCTGATCCTAAAGGTTTTCCCTCCAAGGACACAACACCCAGCGCTCAGCCCTGGAATCAACTCCCAGGAATTTTTATTGTCACTCTGGAATCCTCTCCTCAGGAAAATGACACCTTCAACTCCCAGGAATTTTTATTGTCACTCTGGAATAATTTCCCCAGGAAAATGACACCTTCCACCATCCCAGACTGCTCCAACCTGGCTTTAGGACAATTCCAGGGATGCAGAAATCACAGCTCCTCTGGAGAACCTGATCCTAAAGCTGATCCTAAAGCAAATCCTAAACCTGATCCTAAACCTGATCCTAAAGGTTTTCCCTCCAAGGACACAACACCCAGCACTCAGCCCTGGAATCACCAGCCAGGAATTTTTATTGTCACTCTGGAATAATTTCCTCTGCAAAATGACACCTTCCACTATCCCAGGCTGCTCCAACCTGGCTTCAGGACAATTCCAGGGATGTGACAGTCACAGCTCCTCTGGAGAACCTGATCCTAAACCTGATCCTAAACCTGATCCTAAAGCTGATCCTAAACCTGATCCTAAACCTGATCCTAAAGGTTTTCCCTCCAAGGACACAACACCCAGCACTCAGCCCTGGAATCAACTCCCAGGAATTTTTATTGTCACTCTGGAATATTTTCCCCAGGAAAATGACACCTTCCACTCTCCCAGGAAAATGACACCATTATCCCAGGCTGCTCCAACCTGGCTTTAGGACAATTCCAGGGATGCAGAAGTCACAGCTCCTCTGGAGAACCTAAACCTGATCCTAAACCTGATCCTAAACCTGATCCTAAAGGTTTTCCCTCCAAGGACACAACACCCCGTGCTCAGCCCTGGAATCAACTCCCAGGAATTTTTATTGTCACTCTGGAATCCTCTCCTCAGGAAAATGACACCTTCAACTCCCAGGAATTTTTATTGTCACTCTGGAATAATTTCCTCAGGAAAATGACACCTTCCACTATCCCAGGCTGCTCCAATCTGGCTTTAGGACAATTCCAGGGATGTGGAAGTCACAGCTCCTCTGGAGAAGCTGACCCTAAACCTTTTCCCTCCAAGGACACAGACATAAAAAAACCCCAGGAATCCCGAGGTAATTCCACATTCAATGTTTATTTCTTTGTCATACAAATAGAAAGGTGTGCCCCAAATCTCGCCCCAAAGTTCTACCTGGATTGTTCTTTTTTTTTTAAAAAAAAAAACCCCAAACAAATCCCCCGTGGAACATTCGTTCATCCTGACGGTTAAAAAGCTGCGTGGGAAGGGAACAGAGGGATCAGGAGCCTTGTCCCAACAAGTGACAATTTTTCCCTGCCGGAGCATCCGCCACTTCTCCCAAAGTTCTCAAGCCACGACGTTCCCATACAATCACTCGCCCATCAGCGAAGAGGTTGATGAGAGGAGGAAAAAAAATTTTTATTTTTTTCTGTAAAAATCAGTTTTTAAGAAGAGATTTTTTTTTATTATTATTTTTTAACTGGAAGGAGTAAAAACCACGAGGAAAAAAAAATCCTCAAAGTCCGATTTCAGGGAGGCACAGACATTCCAACGCTTCTTGGAAAAGCCAGGCTCAAGGAAGACTCTCTTTGGCGGCAGACGGCTCCGTTAGGAAGATTCAGCACCTGGAATATCCAAGAGTGCAGCTGGACAGAATTTTTGAGTCAAGAAAAGGTGCGTGTTGAGCGTCGGGACAACAGAAATAAAACCAAAAAACCCCGAGTTAAAAGCGGTTTGAAATGTTGGGACACACACGAACACAAAATTCCCTACCCAGTTTCTAGGGATCCATGCATGATGTTGGGATAGGAACGACGGGACTACGGAAAAACAAACGATGATTCCGGTTATTTTCGGTCGGCGTGGGAGTTTGGGGGTTTTTTTGTCCATAAATTATTCAATACTTACTGGAGCAGTGTCAATGAAGAGCTTTTGAGAAATGAATTCGGCTCCTGGGAGCTGAATTCCCACCTGCATTTCCTAACGGAGCATCCCTCACGCCCGCAGCTGCTGCTCAAAAAAGGGGATTTCGAATGGAAACGCGACTTTTAAAAACGCTACCGGCATCTTCAGCACGGGCTGGAAGGCATAAAAGCACCGTGAGGTACTGAGCTGGGGGTGGACAATCCAATTTTAACCCCGCTACCACAGAATTCCCAATTTTTTTCCTTTTCCCGCCTCACCGCGAGGAGTTTGGAATCCGATCCTGCGAATCGCGCCGGCGATTTTACCTGGGGGATTCTTTTCGTGCTGATTAGAACACCGAGAGCTAACGGGGGGGATTCTTTGAACCAAGAGAAATCAGGCCAGGATCTCAAACATCAGATTTGACCACGGGATGACAACGTGGCTTCTCCTGCCCCCGCCCTCCATCCACCATCTCCACCCGAGAACCGAGGCCGCGGCCGGAACCCAGAGGGAACCCCGAAACCCAAAGGAATGGAGAAAAAACAGCTTGATGGACACGGGTGTATTTTGCTGTCTGGTGTGGTCCTCCCGGGATAGCACCACCACAAAAGGTTGGGCGCGGCCTAGTGGAACTGGACAAACTCCTCCAGAGTTCTGGGGATCTGGTTTTGGTAGCTGATGTTGTAAATCCGCACGGCGCGGGCAGCCAGGCACTTGAGACTCAGCTTCATTTGAGTTTTAAGGAGGATTTCGGACACCCCGGTGGTACTTTTATCCAGAGGGGTTTTCTTCTGCTTGTTGGTCATGTCCGTGTGGGCGCCGGCCTCCACCAGGCTGATGATGATGGAGTGCAACGTCAAGAAGTCGCTGATGGGCCGGTGGTACTGCACGATGATGTGCAAGGGGCTGTTGCCCTCGTTGTCCACGGCGTTGACGTCGGCGCCGCAGTCCAGCAGCAGCTTGGTGACCAGGGCGTTGGGGAAGCTGCAGACGTCGTTGGTGTGGAAGTCGTCCACGGGCGTGCCCGAGTTGACGGCGTGGTGCAGCAGGCTGGAGCCGTCGCGCGTGCGCGGGTCCAGGTGGATCAGGTTGTAGATCTGCTTGTTGATGCGCGACTGGTCCTCCTCGCTGCACTGCGTCTTGGTGGAGATGCACACCAGGTAGAGGAAGGTGAAGATGTTGCACTCGTAGTTGTCCACGGCCGTGTGGACGTCGGAGTCGGGCGTGGTTTTGATGCGCGCCATGCCCTGCTCGATCTCCAGCACGCTGCAGCGCAGGACGCTCTCGATGTCCTTGGCCTTCACGGGCTCGTTCAGGTGGATCATCTGCGAGAAGACCTGAGCGAACCTCAGCAGGTCCTTGTGGGTGTTCCTGTTGCCTTTCTGCCGCAGGTGCAGGGCGTGCAGCCACAGCTTGATGCACTGCTCAAACTCCATGTTGTCGGCATAGACCGCGCCCCGGTAAATGATGGGGTGGGACACATCGATATTGTCCGAGCCCAGGATTCTCTCCCTCACTATCAGCCCTTCCATGTGGAGGGCGTCCCTGTCCTGCCTAATGGACTCTAATTCCTGAGGCGTCCTGCATTCCGACCTGTTCCCGTACGCCTCAATCTGCGGCAGCACCTCCTTCTCGATGACGTTCTCGCTGTCGCGGTACCTCTCCAGCATGGCTAAATATAAATAGTGATAAGTCTTCAAAATGTCGTAGTTCTCCCTGTCGTTGGCGAACGAGGCCCCCAGCAGCTCCAACGCCTCGATCCTGCTCCTCCTGTCGCAGTCGGCGTGCGCCAGCAGCAGCTCCACCACGTCGGCCTTGCAGCTCTCGGCGGCCACTTTGAGCGGCGTCATGCCGTGGCCGTTCACCATCATGGCCGCCTTCCACTTGACCAGCTCCCTGACGATCTCCAGGTGGCCGGCCTCGGCGGCGAAGTGCAGCGCGGTGGCCCCGCAGTGCGCCTTGGCGTTGGGGTCGGCGCGTTGCTCCAGCAGGTACCGCACCACGTCCGTGTGGCCCTTGTAGGCCGCGATCATCAGGCAGGTGTTGTCGTACTTGTTGGCGATGCTGATGTTGGCGTTGTTCTCCACCAGGTACTTGACGATGTCCAGCCGGCCATCGAAGCAGGCCGCCCGCAGCGGCGTCGAGTTGGTCACCGTCGTGTGGTTGACGTTGGCGCCGTGGCTCACCAGAAGCTTGACCACCTCGAAGTGGCCGGCCCCGGCCGCGCACCACAGCGCGGTGGCGCCGTCGATGACAAAGCTGGAGGAACGGGAGGACAGGGAATTAGGGTTTGATGCTCTTCTAGAAGTGTCCCCTTCCCAGCTATCCAGCCAGCCCATCCCTGGATTTCATGGGGTTCACCGGGATCGCCGCGGCCAAGGAACGAGGCTGGAATTTGGAAGCTGGAGCTTCAAAGGGTTTGGCCATCTTGAGGATCCAACTTACAAACTCCAGCCTCAGTTTAGAGAGGCCTGGGAGGAGGAGTTCTAAAATCATCCCCTCAGCGTCAGGTAACCCATTAAAGACCAAAAAATACCTTAAAACGGATATTTTGACTCAAAAAATCAGATTTAGACATCAGCAACAGCCCTGGTGGCAAAATTGGCTTCAAAATTTGTGGTCACTTCCCCTGTCCCCTCTCCCTGAGCTGCTTCCCCATTCGAGATCCCGTGCCCTGACCCAGCCCAGCAACCTGGTGACACAAATGGAACTTCAGGAAGAAAATAAAACCTAAAAAAGCAGAAGTTCTGAGCTGGGCTGTTCCACAGATCTGTGTCACGTGGTGGCCCTGCAGATAACAAGGAAACGAGGGGAAAAATCCATTTTTTAAAGCTGTTTTAATTCCCTTAACCCGGCACACAAAAGAAAGGATTTGTCTTTCCCATTCCCTGGTTTTTGGAGGATTTAAATGAAGAAACGGGCAGGATTCACACACCCAAACACACAGGAAGGACAAATATTTCCAAACAGCCACGTTCCCCAAAGTTAAAATATCCAAAAATCAGCTGAAATTTCACTTTCACAGCGATTTTTAATCATTTGGTGAAGCTCTCGTAGCTCCACAACTGTTTGTAAATCCAGCATCTCCAGAGGCTCTTTAAAATCCTGGAGAGAGAATTCCCAGTGAGAAATTCCTGATTTTGTAAATAATGCCAGGAAAATATTTCTGCATCCAAGCAGGAGCAGAGTGAGGATGGGGGATTTTTTATGAATGTGAGGTGATTTTTTTTTTGGTGTTTTGAGGTTCCAGGAGGAAAGGCTGAAGGAGAGGAGCTGCTGAGGCACAACAATCCCTGGGGATTGCATCCGTTGTGCCTCCGACAGCTCCTCCGTCAATCCGTGCCAGGCACGGCCTTGGGAAAACATCCCCGCCCCAGGCAGGCAAAATTCCAGCACGGGCTGGGTGGTAGCACAGGAATTTTCACCCCAGGAATTCTCAGCTTGCTTCTGATTGGGGTTAAAAAAATAACAACAAAAAACAAAACAAAACAAACCACAAACAACAACAACAACAACAAAACAAACCAAAAAAACAAAAAAAACCCAACCAAAAAAACCCTAAACAACAACAACAACAAAACAAACAAAAACCACCCAAAAAACCCCCAAAAAACCCCCAAAACCCAACCAAAAAAACCCCAAATAATTCCCCAAAAACAAACAACCAAAAAAACACAAAAAAAACCAAAACAAAAAAACCTCAAGCAAAAAAAAAAAAACAAACCACCCCAAAAACAACAAAAAAAACCACCAAAACACCCCCAAAAACCAAAACAAAAAAAAACCTATCAAAAAATCAACCCCCCAAAAAACTAAACTAAAAACCACCACCAATAAAAAACCCAAACAAAACAAACAAAAAAAACCAAAACAAAAAACACAAAAAAAAACCAACCAAAAAACACCCCACAAAACCAAACACAAAAAAACCAAACAAAAACCCCCCAAACAAACAAAAAACCCACAAAAAAACCAAAAAACAAAAAACTCCCCACAAAAACCAAACAAAAAAAAAAAACCCACAAAAAATCGAACCCCCCAAAAAACTAAACAAAAACCCACCAACAACAAAAAAAACCCAAACCAAAACAAACAAAAACCAACAACAAAAAACCCAAACCAACCAAACAAAAAACACCAAAACAAAAACACCAAAAATACCCAACCAAAAACAAACACAAAAATTGCAAACAACCCCCCCAAACCAAAAAAAAAAAACCCAAAACAAACAAGAAAAAAACCCCAAACCCCACAAAAACCAAACAAAAAGAAACCCACTAAAAATCAAACCCCCCAAAAACCCAAACAAAAAACCAACAACAAGAACAAAACCAAAAAAAAGCTGGAAGGGAAAAGGAAGGAATAAAAATCAAACCACACAGGGAAGGGATTCTGCATGTGAAACCTGAAGGGTGTGAGAAGCCTCCCTGATGTCACTGTCACCTGCAGTGGCACAAATGTCCCCAAAAATGTCCCCAAAAATGTCCCCAAAAATGTCCCCAAAAATGTCCCACTCTGGCCCAGCAGAAATTCTCTGGGCTGTGATCATCCTGTCCAGCTTCACATGGGGAATTCCTAAATGGAAAAGGCATTTATGGCTCATCAGGTGGGATATCTCCAACCACACACAAGATTTTTTTATTCTTCTTATTTTTTTTAATCAGAAAATTCCCAAATTGTGACCTCAAGTCCATGGGATGTTTAGGTGAGGATGTCAGGAATTAATTCCTAAAAGCAGCAGAAAGGAGTGGGCAGTGCCAGCCAGTCAGCCACCCCTCTGCCGGGGAAAATTCCAGAATAATCTGGGATGGATGGGACCCACCAGGGCCAAAAATTCCCAGAATAATCTGGGATGGAAGGGATCCATAAGGGCCAAAAATTCCCAGAATAATTTGGGATGAAGGGATCCACAAAGGCCAAAAAATCAGAGAATAATCTGGGATGGAAGGGATCCATAAGGGCCAAAAATCCCAGAATAATCTGGGATGAAGGGATCCACAAAGGCAAAAAAATCAGAGAATAATCTGGGATGAAGGGATCCACAAGGGCCAAAAATTCCAGAATAATCTGGGATGGAAAGGACCCACAAGGGCCAAAAAATCAGAGAATAATCTGGGATGGAAAGGACCCACAAGGGCCAAAAAATCAGAGAATAATCTGGGATGGAAAGGATCCACAAGGGCCAAAAATTCCCAGAATAATCTGGGATGAAGGGATCCACAAAGGCCAAAAAATCAGAGAATAATCTGGGATGAAGGGATCCACAAGGGCCAAAAAATCACAGAATAATCTGGGATGAAGGGATCCACAAAGGCAAAAAAAATCAGAGAATAATCTGGGATGAAGGGACCCACAAGGGTCAAAAATCCCAGAATAATCTGGGATGGAAGGGATCCATAAGGGCCAAAAATCCCAGAATAATCTGGGATGAAGGGATCCACAAGGGCCAAAAATTCCAGAATAATCTGGGATGGAAAGGACCCACAAGGGCCAAAAAATCAGAGAATAATCTGGGATGAAGGGACCCACAAGGGCCAAAAATCACAGAATAATTTGGGATGGAAGGGACCCACAAGGGCCAAAAAATCCCAGAATGCTGAGCTGGACGGGCCCTACCAGGGCCACCAGGTGATGGAACAATCTAAAGTGGAAGGGACACACAAGCACCACCGAGTCACAGAACCCTGAGCTGGAAGAGATCCACAAGGTCCAACAAGACACAGAACAGCCCCAGTTGAAGAGGCCCACAAGCACCAACAAGACACAGAACCCTGAGCTGGAAGGGCCCCACAAGGACCACCAGGTCATGGAATAGCCTGAGCTGGAAGGGCCCACGAGGACATCAAGTGACAGAATACTAAACTGGAAGGGCCCACAAGAACAACCAAATCACGGAACAATCTGAGCTGGGACCACAAGGACCAAGTCACAGAATCCTGAGCTGAAGAGATGCACAAGGACCACCAAGACACAGAAGAGCCTGAGCTGAAAGAGGCTGACAAACACCACCAAGTCACAGAACCCTGAGCTGGAAGGGCCCCACAAGGACCACCAGGTCATGGAATAGCCTGAGTTGGAAAGAACCCACAAGGATCACCAGGTCACAGAATACACAGCTGGAAGAACTCCACAAGGACCATCAGGTCATGGAATAGTCTGAGCTAGAAAGAACTCACAAGGGTCCATCAAGTCAAGGAATAGTCTGAGCTAGAAGAGATGCACAAGGTCCACCAGGTCACAGAACCCTGAGCTGGAAGGGCCCCACAAGGACTACCAGGTCATGAAATAGTCTGAGCTGGGAGCACAAGCACCACCAAGTCATGGAACAGCATGAGGTGGAAAGAACCCACAAGGTCCAGCAAGTCACAGAATAGTCTGAGTTAAAAAGAACCCAGAAGGACCATCAGGTCACAAAACACAGAGCTGGAAAGAACCCACAAGGACCACCAGGTCACAGAATTGTCTGAGTTGGAAAGAACCCACAAGGACCAACAAGTCACAGAACCCTGAGCTGGAAGGGCCCCACATGGACCACCAGGTCATGAAATAGTCTGAGGTGGGAGCACAGGGACCACCAAGTCATGGAATAGTCTGAGCTGGAAAGAACCCAAAAGGACTATCATGTCACAGAATACACAGCTGGAAGGACTCCAAAACGACCACCAGGTCACGGAATTGTCTGAGCTGGAAAGAACCCACAAGCACCACCAGGTCACAGAACAGTCTGAGCTGGAAGGCCCCACATGGACCATCAGGTCATGAAATAGTCTGAGCTGGGAGCACAGGGACCACCAGGTCACGGAATAGTCTGAGCTGGAAAGAACCCACAAGCACCACCAGGTCACAGAACAGAGCTGGAAGGGCCCCATAGGTACCACCAGGTCACGGAACACTCCACGCTGCAGAAAGCTCCCAAACCCCACCAAGCCCCGGAATGAGCAGTGCCCGAGGCCCGCAGCGCCCCGCCAGCCCCGCTCTCCCTCAGCCCGGGCCGTGCCCCGCCAGCCCCGCTGTCCCTCAGTCAGCCCGGGCCGTGCCCCGCCAGCCCTGCTCTCCCTCAGCCCGGGCCGTGCCCCGCCAGCCCTGCTCTCCCTCAGCCCGGGCCGTGCCCCGCCAGCCCTGCTCTCCCTCAGCCCGGGCCGTGCCCCGCCAGCCCCGCTGTCCCTCAGTCAGCCCAGGCCGTGCCCCGCCAGCCCCGCTATCCTTCAGCCCGGGCCGTGCCCTGCCAGCCCCGCTGTCCCTCAGCCCGGGCCGTGCCCCGCCAGCCCCGCTGTCCCTCAGCCCGGGCCGTGCCCCGCCAGCCCCGCTGTCCCTCAGCCCGGGCCGTGCCCCGCCAGCCCCGCTGTCCCTCAGCCCGGGCCGTGCCCCGCCAGCCCCGCTGTCCCTCAGCCCGGGCCGTGCCCTGCCAGCCCCGCTGTCCCTCAGCCCGGGCCGTACCCCGCCAACCCCGCTCTCCCTCAGCCCGGGCCGTGCCCTGCCAGCCCCGCTGTCCCTCAGCCCGGGCCGTGCCCCGCCAGCCCCGCTCTCCCTCAGTCAGCCCAGGCCGTGCCCCGCCAGCCCCGCTGTCCCTCAGCCCGGGCCGTGCCCCGCCAGCCCCGCTGTCCCTCAGCCCGGGCCGTGCCCCGCCAGCCCCGCTGTCCCTCAGCCCGGGCCGTGCCCCGCCAGCCCCGCTGTCCCTCAGCCCGGGCCGTGCCCTGCCAGCCCCGCTGTCCCTCAGCCCGGGCCGTACCCCGCCAACCCCGCTCTCCCTCAGCCCGGGCCGTGCCCTGCCAGCCCCGCTGTCCCTCAGCCCGGGCCGTGCCCCGCCAGCCCCGCTCTCCCTCAGCCCGGGCCGTGCCCCGCCAGCCCCGCTGTCCCTCAGCCCGGGCCGTGCCCCGCCAGCCCCGCTGTCCCTCAGCCCGGGCCGTGCCCGCCAGCCCCGCTGTCCCTCAGCCCAGGCCGTGCCCGCCCCGCCGCTGTCCGGCCCGGCCCTCACGTACCCGTCGAAGCGGACGGTGCCGGTTTGCTGCGTGTGGACGCGGTAATGCTCGAGCAGCAGCCGCACCACCTTGGCGTGCCCGTTGCGGGCGGCGATGATGAGCGGCGTGGAGCGCTGCCCGCCGTGCTGGCTCACGTAGCCCAGCAGGTACTTGATGTCGCTCTCGGAGCGGTTCAGCAGCAGCGCGGCCAAGGTGAGCACGCGGCCCTCGCTGGCCGCTTTATACACGTACCCCGCCAGCCCCTCCATGGCCGCCTCCGCCTCCGCGCGGCCCCGCCGCCCGCAACGGCCCCGCTCGGGCCGGCCCGGCTCTGCCCCGGCCCGCTCCGTCCTGACGCGGAGCCCCGCGGGGCGTACATGCGGCCGCCCCGGGGCTCGCCGCCCCCCGCGCCGCGCCGGCCCCGGCCCCAGCCCCGGCTCCGGCCCCGGCGGGAGCGCAGCCGCGGCCCGGCAGCCAAGGCGCGGCTCCCCCCCCGCCCGGAGCGCGGGCCCGGCCGGCACCGCCGCGCTCCGCCCCGGAACCGCCGCGCCGAGCCCGCCTCAGCGGGGCCGGCCGGCAACTGCGGCCCGGCAGCGCCGTTCCGGGAGCACGAACGGCCCGGCTGGAAAAGCGCCTCGGAAGGTGGAGGGCAGGATCGGCTGTTCTGGGATCCCAAAGAATGAGGCTGGAAAAGCGCTCCACAGAGTGGAGAGCAGGCTCGGCTATTCCGGGATCACAAAGAATGAGGCTGGAAAAGCGCTCCAGAGAGTGGAGGGCAGGATCGGCTGTTCCGGGATCACAAACGGAGCTTGACTGGAAAAGCTCTCCACTCTGTGGAGAGCAGGCTCGGCTATTCCAGGATCACAAAGAATGAGGCTGGAAAAGCGCTCCACAGAGTGGAGAGCAGGCTCGGCTATTCCGGGATCACAAAGAATGAGGCTGGAAAAGCGCTCCACAGAGTGGAGAGCAGGATCGGCTATTCCGAGATCCCAAAGAATGAGGCTGGAAAAGAGCTCCAGAGAGTGGAGGCCAAGCTCAGCCATTCCGGGATCACAAACGGATCTTTGCTGGGAAAGCACTCCAGAGAGTGGAAGGCAGGCTCGGCTGTTCCAGAATCACAAACAGATCTTTGCTGGAAAAGTGCTCCAGAACGTGGAGGCCAAGCTCGGCTGTTCCACGATCACAAACTTTGGTGGAAAAGCACCTCAGAGAGTGGAGGCCAAGCTTGGCCTTCCGGCATCCCAAATGGATCTTTGGTGGAAAAGCTTTCCAGAGAGTTGGGGCCAAGCTCGGCTGTTCCAGGATCCTGAATGGATCTTTGCTGGAAAAGTGCCTCAGAGCATGGAAGCCAAGCTTGACCGTTCCGTGATCCCAAATGGATCTTCGGTGCTCCACAGAGTGGAGGCCAAACTCAGCTGTTCCAGGATCCTGAACAGATCTTTGCTGGAAAAGCACCTCAGAGGGTAGAGGGCAAGCTCAGCCATTCCAGGATCTTGAATGGAGCTTTGCTGGAAAAGCACTCCACAGAGTGGAGGCCAAACTCAGCAGATGTTCCAGCATCCCCAACAGAGCTTTTCTGGAAAAGCACCTCAGAGGGTGGAGGCCAAGCTTGGCCTTTCTGGTATCCCAAACAGATCTTTCCTGGAAAAGTGCTCCACACAGTGGAGGCCAAGTTCGGCCATTCCAGGATCCTGAACGGAGCTTTCCTGGGAAAGTGCTCCAGAGCATGGAGGCCAAGCTTGACCATTCCGTGATCCCAAATGGATCTTTGCTGCTCCACAGAGTGGAGGCCAAACTCAGCTGTTCCAGGATCCTGAACAGATCTTTGCTGGAAAAGCACCTCAGAGAGTGGAGGCCAAGCTTGGCCTTTCTGGTATCCTGAACAGATCTTTTATGGAAAAGTGCTCCAGAGCACAGAGGCCAAACTCAGCTGTTCCAGGATCCCAAACAGATCTTTCCTGGAAAAGTGCTCCACATAGTGGAGGCCAAGCTCAGCCATTCCAGGATCTCAAACGGAGCTTTGCTGGAAAAGTGCTCCAGAGCATGGAGGTCAAACTTAGTTGTTCCAGGATCCTGAACAGATCTTTCCTGGAAAAGCACCTCAGAGGGTGGAGGCCAAGCTCAGCCTTTCTGATATCCCAAACAGATCTTTCCTGGAAAAGTGCTCCACACAGTGGAGGCCAACCTCAGCCATTCCAGGATCCTGAACAGATGTTTGCTGGAAAAGTGCTCCACACAGTGGAGGCCAAGCTCAACCATTCCAGGATCCTGAACGGAGCTTTTCTGGAAAAGCACCTCAGAGAGTGGAGGCCAAACGCAGCCATTCCAGGATCCTGAATGGATCTTTCCTGGAAAAGTGCTCCAGAGCACAGAGGCCAAACTCAGCCATTCCAGGATCCCAAACAGATCTTTCCTGGAAAAGCACCTCAGTGAGTAGAGGCCAAGCTTGGCCATTCCAGGATCCTGAACGGATCTTTTTTTGGAAAAGTGCTCCAGAGCGTGGAGGCCAAGGAGGAGATGCCTTGAGAGGCTGCCTAGACCAGAGGCTGGCCAGTGTCAAAGGAATAAAGTGGGTGTTTATTTTTAATAAAACCTTCAAAGGATGCACCTTGGGCTGTACAAGAGCCCAGCTGTGGCTGCACTCAAGATGAACTCCATGTCACAAGTTTTCACACTTTTATAAGTTTTGGGTTATTTCCATATTGGGGTTAATTGTCCAATGACAGTTTCAGGTTATGCAGTCCCATCCCCTCAATTTCTTGTTGTTCCAAGATCACCCAGTCTGAAAGGGGTGAAAAGGAGGTCACAGAAACAAAGCGTGGGCCTGATATCAGGCCAGATACGGGGAAGTGAAAGAAGCAATGGAAGAACCATAAATTCCATAGGAATTCCACACAGACTGTTAATTAACACTGTGCTAATCTCTGGATCGAGGGAAAAAGAACAGAAACACAAGGAAAAAAGAAAAAGGAGGAGTAGGTACATATTAGAAGGGAGTATGGGGTGATTTGGGAAGTCTGTACCTCTCAAGTACCTCAGCCAACGGGGAAATAGAGAGAGGGAAATGTGGTCAGGAAATTGGGATAAAAGGAGGCTGTGTCCTCTAACAAATTTGAGAGAGCCCATGGGAAATGCTCCCTTTATTGGAGTAAAGTTCCAGGACACCTCTGTCTCCTTTTTGGACATAAACCCCTGGTGTTTGTGGATGAATTTTCCTGACATCCCTGAGCACCACCAGCTCCGTGTCACCTGCATTCCCACCACACAGTCCCTGAGCTTGGGGAACACCTCCCAGGCCATGGAGCCCAAGCTGTGCCTGGTCCCCACCTTGTCACCAGCACCATGTCCTTCCTTGGACACCTGCAGGGATGGGGGCTCCAAACCTCCCTGGGCAGCTCCTGTCAAGGCCTGAGAGCCCTTTCCATGGGGAAATTCCTGCTGCTGTCCAGCCGAAATCCAACCTAGACCTCAGCTGGGGCAGTTTAATAAAATGGCTTCTAATCCAGTCCCTTGTTCCCTGGGAGCAGAGCCTGACCCTGGCTGCTCCCTCCTGTCAGGGAGTTGTGGAGAGCCAGGTTGGGTTGGGCTGGGCTGGGTTGAGTTGGGTGGGGCTGGGCTGGGTTGGGTTGGGATGGGTTGGTTGGACGGGGTTGAGTTGGGTTGGGCTGGGTTTGGCTGGGTTGGTTGGACTGGGTTGGGATGGGATGGGTTGGTTGGACTGGGTTGGGATGAACTGGATTGGGTTGGGTTGGACTGGATTGGGTTGGGCTATTTGGACTGGGTTGGATTGGGTTGGGTTGGTTGGACTGGGTTGGATTGGATTGGGTTGGTTGGACTTGATTGGGTTGGGTTGGGCTGGGTTGGTTTAATTGGGCTGGATTGGGTTGGACTGGATTGGGTTCGATTGGTTGGACTGGGCTGGGTTGGACTGGATTGGGTTGTTTGGACTGGACTGGGTTGGATTGGGTTGGGTTTGTTGGACTGGGTTGGATTAAGTTGGGTTGGGTTTGTTGGACTGGGCTGGGTTGGATTAAATTGGGTTGGGTTGTTTGGACTGGACTGGACTGAATTGGATTGGATTAAGTTAGGTTGGGTTGTTTAGACTGGACTGGGTTGCATTGGGTTGGGTTTGTTGGACTGGGTTGGATTAAGTTGGGTTGGGTTTGTTGGACTGGACTGGGTTGGGCTGGAATTTGTTCATCTGGATTGGGCTGGGTTCAGCTGGACTGGGCCAGGCTGTGCTGGCTGGGTTGCCTTAGACTGGACTGACCTCACTTGGGCTCAACTTTTGCCTCAATTTGGGTTTTTTAAGCCACACCCAGCAGCTCCCACCACGTCAGCCACCCCAGCCCCCTCACCCCTGCTTTTGGGGACACCGCCACCGGCCTTGTCACTCACCTGTCACCTCAACCCCCTGCCAGGCCCCTCCCTGGCTGCTGGTGACAGGAGCCACCAGCCGTAAGGGGACACCACCACGGGCCCTGTCTGCCACCCCATTGTCCTGCAGGGGATCCGGTCTCAGCCCCATCAATTATGGATCCCCAGCCCTGACACCGGAGCCGCCGCTCTTTGTGGGATTTGCATTATTCAGGGAGCAGCAGCCGGAGCCTGGGGAGCCTGGGGACACCAGGGGACACCAGGGGACACCAGGGGACACCAGGGGACACATGGCCAGCCCTGTTTGGAGCCACGTCCTCATGTCAGGCACAGGGTGACAAGCAGGGTCCTGGTAAGATTAAGTGGCTCGGTTATCTCCGTGATCTCTTTTCTGGGATATTTTTCCAGGTGCCACCCGTGTCCTGCTGGGGGAGCAGGGGTGGCATGGGGAGCATCCCCTGCTCCTCACCAGGGACCAAAATCTCCCTTCTGCTGCTTCTGGGAGCCCAGAATTTGGGGTGGGATCAGAATTCCAGGCCAGAATTCCTCAGGATTTGTCACAGGATTTGCCACAGCTCCCAGGGATTGTCCTGCTACCATTCCGTGTCACAGCGTGCACATCCAAGGGGACAGGGTGGGACACACAAAATTCCCATCCCAGGGATGATCCATGCCCAAATCAAGCCCTCAAGGAGGGTTTTGGTGCTTCAGAATTTCTTCCCTGTGAGGGTGGTGAGGAATTCTTCATCCCTGGGAGTGTCCAAGGCCAGGCTGGACAGGGCTTGGAGCAACTTGGGATAATTCTGTGAATTCTGTGAATAATCCCGGGAAAATGTCCCCGTGGCAGGATGGACCTCCCGATTCCAGACCCAAAACTCCAAACCCCGGGGAGTGCGAATTGAGCCCCGAGGGATGCCAATCCCTCCCTGCCTGGATGGACAAACCCATCCCGATGGATTTATCCGGCCAGAACCGGGAACAGAGCGTGATCCAGGGAAATGGAAACTCGGCAAAAGCAGCGCCAGATCCACGGGCAGCTCCAGCTCCTCATTCCCAATAAACCTCGGAGCGATGGATTTGCACGGAATGCCCTGAGTGCCGCCTGATCCCTGCCTGGGGCATCCCAGTGTGCCCATCCCAACCAGGAGCTCCTCAGGAGCCCGGCACACCGGGGGTTAACGCGGACCCCGCCGCTTTCCCGGTGTTGGGAGCGGCGGGGCCGAGCCCGCGGGGAGCGGTGGAGGAGGCGGGGCCGAGCCTGTGGAGACGAGCCCGTGGGGCCGAGCCCATGGAACTGAGGCCCTGAAGCGTAGCCCGTGGAGCTCTGCCCATGGAGCTCAGCCCACGGAGCTCTGCCCGTGGGACTGAGCCCGTGGAGCTGAGTCCGTGGGGCCGAGCCCAGGGGGCTGAACCCGCGGAGCTGAGTCCGTGGAGCTGGGCCCGTGGAGCTGAACCCGTGGAGCTCGGCCCGTGGAGCTGAGGCCGCCGGGAGCGCTGGAAGTGGCGGGGCCGGAGTTGCCTCCGGCCCGGCGGGGCTGAGCCCGTGGAGCTCGGTCCGTGGAGCTGAAGCCGTGGAACCGGGCCCGTGGGCCTGAATCCGTGGAGCTGAACCCGTGGAGCTGAGCCCGCCGGGAGCGCTGGAAGTGGCGGGGCCGGAGCTGCCCCCACCCCGGCAGGGCTGAGCCCGTGGAGCTAAACCCGTGGAGCTCAGCCCGTGGGCCTGAACCCGTGGAGCTCGGCCCGTGGAGCTCAGTCCGTGGAGCTGGGCCCGTGGAGCTCAGCCCATGGAGCTCAGTCCGTGGAGCTCAGCCCGTGGGCCTGAACCCGTGGAGCTGGGCCCGTGGAGCTGAGCCCGCCGGGAGCGCTGGAAGTGGCGGGGCCGGCGCTGCCTCCGCCCCGGCGGGGCGGTCCCGGAGCCGCCCCCGCGCAGCCGCCGCTGCTCCGCGGGCCGGGCCGGGCCGGGAGCGGGGATCGGCGCCGGCAGCGGCACCGGGACAGCAGCGGCTCCGGGAGCGGCTCCGGGAGCCCCGGGCCGGGCCGATGCAGGGCTCGGCGCGCCGCCGGCCCTTCCCCGCCGCGGCCCCGGGCTCGCCCGCGCCCGCCGGGCCGTTCTACTCGGGCAGGTGAGCGCGGCCGGGGCTCCGCGGGGCGGGGGGGGTCGGGAAGGGGAAAATGCAGCCCTGGTTCCTTGGGGATCTTCACCCCATCCAATCCCCCCGGAGCAGCCTGCTCCGAGCCCCCGGGACAGCGCGGCCCCGTCCCGGGTACCACCCCCGGCTGCGGCGGGGTCCGGGACATCCACAGGATCGGGGACATCCCCAGGGTCAGGGACATCCCCAGGGTCAGGGACATCCCCAGGGTCAGGGACATCCCGAGAGTCGGAGTCCCGAACATCCCCAGGGTAGGGAGCTGGGAAATCCCGAGGGTTTGGGTCTTGGGCATCCCCAGGATCGGGATCCAGACACTCCGAGGGTCCGGGACATCCCCAGGTTCAGGGACATCCCCAGGGTCGGGGTCTGGGACATCCCAAAGGTCAGGAGCCAGGATATCCCGAGGGTCAGGGACATCCCCAGGGTCAGGTTCCGGGACATCCCCAGGGTCCAGGACATCCCCAGGGTCGGGGTCCCCCAAAGTTCCCCCCTGGCTCTGCCTGGGCCATCCCTGCGTTATCCCACCGATCCAGGCTCGGCCGGACCCTTCCAGGGAGCCGCACCATTCCCGGTTTATCCAGGGCTCCCCATCCTCATCCTCTCAGCTTCCCTGAGCCATCCCAGAGGGGTTTGGGGTGGCAGAGACATTTAGGATCCTCTCGGTCCATGTGCGGGGACACTCCCGTGCACTTTGCACCTCGAGCTGCTCCAGGGCTGATCCCGCTGATCCCGGTCTCGGCACCAGGAGAGGGACTGGGGTTTTCCAGCGGGGAGGTGACGGTCCTGAGGTGCTGGAGGGGTGGAAAGGCTCCCTCGGGGTTGGATCCTCTGCAAGGACAGAGGGTTGGGAGCAGGAGCTGAAGGTGCTGGAATCCCACCGGGCATCGCCGCATTTTGAGCCCTCAGCTCCAGCTCCTGGGAGTTGGGATTTTGCTTCATTGTGCAAAAGTTCAAAATAGATTTTTTTTCACGCTGAATTCAGCGTTTTTCACCTGGCTGGAGAGCCCAGGGAGAGCCTTCCCAGGGGGATGGGTCAGGAATTCTGCCCCTCGGCTTTGTTATCCTGCAGATTCCGCAGGTGGGGAAGTGCGGGTTGGGTGTGGGGTCACAGCTCTGCCTCCTCCCGTGTCCTTCTGTCCCCTGTGTCCCTCTGTCCCCTGTGTTCCTTGTGTCCCTGTGTTCCTCTGTCCCGTGTCCCTCTGTCCCCTCTGTCCCTCTGTCCCGTGTTCCTTGTGTCCCTGTGTTCCTCTGTCCCGTGTCCCTCTGTCCCCTGTGTTCCTTGTGTCCCTGTGTTCCTCTGTCCCGTGTCCCTCTGTCCCCTCTGTCCCTCTGTCCCCTGTGTCCCCTGTGTCCCTCTGTGTCCCCTCTGTTCCCTGTGTCCCTTCTGTCCCTCTGTCCCCTGTGTCCCTTCTGTCCCCTGTGTCCCCTGTGTCCCTCTGTACCTCTGTCCCTGTGTCCCTCTGTCCCCTGTGTCCCCTGTGTCCCCTGTGTCCCCTGTGTCCCTCTGTCCCGTGTCCCTCTGTCCCCTGTGTCCCTCTGTCCCCTGTGTCCCTCTGACCCTTCTGTCCCCTCTGTCCCCTCTGTCCCCTGTGTCCCTCTGTCCCCTGTGTCCCTTCTGTCCCCTGTGTCCCTCTGTCCCCTCTGTCCCCTGTCCCCCGTGTCCCCTGTGTCCCTCTGACACCCCTCTGTCCCCTGTGTCCCCTCTGTCCCTCTGTCCCCTCTGTCCCCTGTGTCCCTCTGACCCCTCTGTCCCCTCTGTCCCCTCTGTCCCCTCTGTCCCCTGTGTCCCTCTGTCCCCTGTGTCCCCTCTGTCCCCTCCAGGCACGGCGTGGGGAAGGCTGAGGATGCCTTCAAGGCGTCCCCATTCCACCTGGACCTGTGGTTCTACTTCACCCTGCAGAACTGGGTGCTGGATTTCGGGCGCCCCATCGCCATGGTGAGTGAGGGGACGGGGACAGGGGGACCCCGGGGTGTCCCCTGCACCAGGGGGGACAGACCAGGACAAAAAGGGCAGGCAGGAATGGGATCAGAGAACCCAGACCAGGAAAAGGGCAAGCAGGAATGGGATCAGATCCCAAACCAGGAAAGGGGCAAACAGGAATGGGATCAGAACCCAAACCAGGAAAAGGGCAAGCAGGAATGGGATCAGATCCCAAACCAGGAAAAGTGCAGCAGCAATTTTGGGGGCAGAAATAACAGGTTTTGTTTTAGATTTGGCATTCAGAGCAGCATTAATAAAAAGGGATTTTTCTCAAGGTGGAGTTTGGGCAGGTTCCATTCCAGTGGGATTTTTTCCACCTGGAAACTGGCAGAAGTTTCAGGAAGATCCAGGATCCCAAATGCCTTCCTTGACCCCACAAATTTGCCAGGGCTAGGAGTGATTTTTTTGGGAATTTTGCTCCCCTTGAAGTCCAGCTGAGCATTCCCAAGGTTTGATGTGCTGCTCTTCCCTCTCTCCTCAGATCCTCCTGCCTCTGGAATGGTTTCCTCTGAACAAACCCAGCGCTGGGGATTATTTCCACATGGCTTACAACGTCATCACCCCCTTCCTGCTGCTGAAGGTAAACCTGGGGATGCTCAGGGGGTTCCCATTCCTGGTTTTGTGATGTTTCAGGGGTTTTTAGGGTGCTGGTTATTCCCAAATTCCTGCCAGCAAGGAGGAATTAAGAGGATTTGTGATTCCACCTGGATCCCCCTCAGTTTCCCCCTGGAATTCTGGCTCCAGGAGGAGTCAGAGCTGAAGGGGAATATTCAGATGTTTTCCCGTTCCCATTTTTGTGACCTTTCAGAGGTTTTTAGGATCTTGGTTATTCCCAGATTCCTGCCAGACAGGAAGAGTTTTTCCCTCTCCAGGAAGGATTTGTGATTCCACCTTTTAAGGAGCACCTGGATCCCCCTCAATTCCCTGCTCCCCCCTGGAATTCTGGCTCTAGGACTCAGATAAACCTGTGAATCTTCAGGGGTTTTCCATTCCCAGTTTTGTGATGTTTCAGGGTTTTTTAGGGTGTTGGTTATTCCCAAATTCCTCCCAGCAAGGAGGAGTTAAGAGGATTTGTGATTCCACCTGGATCCCCCTCAGTTTCCCCCTGGAATTCTGGCTCCAGGAGGAGTCAGAGCTGAAGGGGAATATTCAGATGTTTTCCCGTTCCCATTTTTGTGACCTTTCAGAGGTTTTTAGGATCTTGGTTATTCCCAGATTCCTGCCAGACAGGAAGAGTTTTTCCCTCTCCAGGAAGGATTTGTGATTCCACCTTTTAAGGAGCACCTGGATCCCCCTCAATTCCCTGCTTTCCCTCTGGAATTCTGGCTCCAGGAGGAGTCAGATAAACCTGGGAATGCTCAGGGGTTTTCCCATTCCCAGTTTTGTGATGTTTCAGGGTTTTTTAGGGTGTTGGGTATTCCCAAATTCCTCCCAGCAAGGAGGAGTTAAGAGCATTTGTGATTCCACCTGGATCCCCCTCAGTTTCCTGCTTCCTTTTGGAATTCTGGCTCCAGGAGGAGTCAAAGCTGAAGGCAAACCTGGGAATGCTCAGGGGTTTTCCCATTCCCAGTTTTGTGATGTTTCAGAGATTTTTAAGGTGTTGGTTATTCCCAAATTCCTCCCAGCAAGGAGGAATTAAGAGGTTTTGTGATTCCACCTGGATCCCCCTCAGTTTCCCCCTGGAATTCTGGCTCCAGGAGGAGTCAGAGCTGGAGCTAAACCTGGGAATCTTCAGGGGTTTTCCCATTCCTGATTTTGTGACATTTCAGAGGTTTTTAGGATCTTGGTTATTCCCAGATTCCTGCCAGACAGGAAGAGTTTTTCCCTCTCCAGGAAGGATTTGTGATTCCACCTTTTAAGGAGCACCTGGATCCCCCTCAATTCCCTGCTCCCCCCTGGAATTCTGGCTCCGGGACTCAGATAAACCTGGGAATGCTCAGGGGTTTTCCATTCCCAGTTTTGTGATGTTTCAGGGTTTTTTAGGGTGTTGGTTATTCCCAAATTCCTCCCAGCAAGGAGGAGTTAAGAGGATTTGTGATTCCACCTGGATCCCCCTCAGTTTCCCCCTGGAATTCTGGCTCCAGGAGGAGTCCCAGCCCTTTTCCCAACCGATATTTTTAGGACCACGTCCATCCCTGGCTTAAGGGACAGCTGGAGGCAGAGATTTTTTTAGAGGATTTTCTAAATTGTCCAGAGTTTAATCCCACTCACCGTTTGACATCGGAATTGTGGCTGGAATTTATCCGGCTCCAGCTGCCAACCTCTGGATCCCACAAATCCATGAGGTGAAATTCTGTCAGGTCATGAGGGATCTTTTCCTATTAAACACCTGGGGGACAAAGCAATGAGAAATCTATTTGTATTTATATATATATTATTTAAATATAAATATATTTATATATTTAAATATATATTATTAAATATATTTTTATATTTATTTTATATAATATATATTTTTTTATATTTGTATTTATAAAAATAAATATATATAAATAAATATAAATAATATATATTCATTTATATTAGATATTAGATTTATATTATAAATTCATATATATTATAAATTATTCCTTTATATTAGATTAGATATTAGATATTTATTTTATAAATATATATTAATAAATAAACATATTTATTATTTGGATTATTAATAATTATTTTTATTATATTATTTATTATTTATAAATATTTATAAATATATTTATCGGTTTTTATATATTTATTAATTTATATTTTATATATAGATATATTTATATTATTTATAAATATATATGTATATCTATTTTATATTTATTTATACATATATATAATTTTATTCATAAATTTTATATATATATAAAAATAAATATATAATAGATATATAATATATAACCCAAATTAATTTTATATATATATATAAATAAATAAATATATATATAATAAATATATAATATATAACCCAAATTAATTATATATAAATATATATATATATATTATATAAATAAATAAATATGTAATAAATATATAAAAATATATATTTATTATATATTTAAATATATATATTAAAATATAAAATATATTTATAAAACCCCCCATTAGCTGGGAATTCAGTTACAACTCAAGGTGGGGAATGATTCTCCCGGGATATTCCAGGAGGATTTAAACAGGAATTCCAGGTGATTTCTGCAGGGTGATTTTCCACAGGAAAAATAATTCCAGGTGTTCTCCAGGATGCATTTCCCTGGCCCAGGGATGTGTCCTCTCCAAGACCTTGTGCTCTCCTTGTCCTGCCTGACGCATTTTCAGGGGGAAGGCAAAGTTAAGCCTCAAAATTAAACACAAACAAGGTCAGAATGAACCACGAATAAGGAGATTTTTTTCCCTGCCTGGAGAGGGCTGCAAAGCTGATTTAGGGAGAGGAGGAGGGGCCTGGCTGATCCCAGAGCTGGGACAATCCTGCCCCAAATAAAGCTGGAGAACTCCTGGAGCTGTGGGATCTGGCACGGGAGATTTCCCTGCTTTGCTGGCTGAGTGTGGAGCTGCTGCTCAGAATTCCTGCTCCTGTTCCAAGGTTTAACCCAGGCTCTGAGTGAGTCTCAGGTGCTGGAGATGAGGCAGGGAGAGCCCAACATGGTCACAGAATGGACACAAAATGGTCATGAAATGGACACAGAATGGTCACAGAATGGACCCAAAATGGACCCAAAATTGACTGAAAATGGTCACAAAGTGGACATGAAATGGACACAAAATGGACACAAAATGGTCACAGAATGGACACAGAATGGACAGAAAATAGTCATAAAATGGTCACAAAATGGTCACAGAATGGTCCCAAAGTGGCCACAAAATGGCCACAAAATGGACCCAAAAGGGACTCAAATGGACCCAAAAGGGACCCAAAATGGACCCCAAATGGTCACAAAATGGACCCCAAATGGACCCAAAATGGTCATGAAATGGACACAGAATGGTCACTAAATGGTCACATAATAGTCACAAAATGAACCCAAAATTGACCCCAAATGGTCACAAAATGGTCCCAAAATGGTCACAGAATGGACCCAAAATGGTCATAGAATGGACCGGAAAGGGACACAAAAGGGACCAAAAATGGTCACAAAATGGTCACAGAATGGTCCCAAAATGGTCACAAAATGGACACGAAATGGTCACAGAATGGACAGAAAATGGTCACAGAATGGTCCCAAAATGGACCCCAAATGGACCCAAAATGGTCACGAAATGGACACAGAATGGTCACTAAATGGACCCAAAATGGTCCCAAAATGGTCAAAAAATGGTCACTAAGTGGTCACGGAATAGTCACAAAATGAACCCAAAATTGACCCCAAATGGTCACAAAATGGACCCAAAATGGTTCCAAAGTGGTCCCAAAGTCGTCACAGAATGGACCCAAAATAGTCCCAAAATGGACCCAAAATGGTCACAGAATGGTCGCAAAATGGACTCAGAATGGTCCCTAAATGGTCACTAAATAGACCCCAAATGGTCACAGAATCAACCCAAAATGGACCCAAAATGGTCACAGAATGGACCCAAAATGGACCCAAAATGGTCACAGAATGGACCCAAAATAGTCCCAAAATGGACCCAAAATGGTCACAAAATGAACCCAAAATGGACACAGAATGGTCACAGAATGTCACAGAATAGTCACAAAATGAACCCAAAATTGACCCAAATGGACCCAAAATGATCACAGAATGGCCACAAAATGGTCCCAAAATGGTCACCAAATGGTCACTAAATGGACACAAAATGGTCACAGAATTGTCCCAAAATGGACACAAAATGCACCCAAAATAGACCCAAATGGTCACAGAATGATCACAGAATGGACCCAAAATGGTCACAAAATTGACCCAAAATGGTCACAAAATGATCACAGAATGGACCCAAAATGGTCACAAAATGAACCCAAAATGGTCCCAAAGTGGTCACAGAATGGTCACAAAATGGACCCAAAATGGTCACAGAATGGACACAAAGGGACCCAAAATGGACCCAAAATGGTCACAGAATTGACACAAAAGGACCCAAAATGGTCGCAAAATGGACATAGAATGGTCACTAAATGGTCACTAAATAGACCCCAAATGGTCACAGAATCAACCCAAAATGGACCCAGAATGGTCACAGAATAGTCCCAAAATGGACCCAAAATGGTCACAAAATGAACCCAAAATGGACACAGAATGGTCACAGAATGTCACAGAATAGTCACAAAATGAACCCAAAATTGACCCAAATGGACCCAAAATGATCACAGAATGGCCACAAAATGGTCCCAAAATGGTCACCAAATGGTCACTAAATGGACACAAAATGGTCACAGAATTGTCCCAAAATGGACACAAAATGCACCCAAAATAGACCCAAATGATCACAGAATGATCACAGAATGGACCCAAAATGGTCACAAAATGAACCCAAAATGGTCCCAAAGTGGTCACAGAATGGTCACAAAATGGACCCAAAATGGTCACAGAATGGACACAAAGGGACCCAAAATGGACCCAAAATGGACATAGAATGGTCACTAAATGGTCACTAAATAGACCCCAAATGGTCACAGAATCAACCCAAAATGGACCCAAAATAGTCCCAAAATGGACACAAAATGGTCACAAAATGAACCCAAAATGGACACAGAATGGTCATAGAATGTCACAGAATAGTCACAAAATGAACCCAAAATTGACCCAAATGGACCCAAAATGATCACAGAATGGCCACAAAATGCTCCCCAAATGGTCTCCAAATGTCCCCAACGTGTCCCCCCTCCCATGTGTCCCCCCAGCTGATCGAGCGGTCCCCGCGGACGCTGCCGCGCTCCATGGTCTACCTCAGCATCATCACCTTCGTCATGGGCGCCAGCATCCACCTGGTGGGGGACTCTGTGAACCACCGGCTGATCTTCAGTGGCTACCAGCACCACCTGTCCGTGAGGGAGAACCCCATCATCAGGGACCTCAAACCTCACACCCTGGTGAGGGGAAAATTAATTATTATTAATTGATAAATGGGAAAGGAACATCAAACCCTGGGATGGGCCCAAAGCTTTGCTAAAATTAATTTATAAAATTAATTAATAAACCACCTGTCCGTGAGGGAGAACCCCATCATCAGGGACCTCAAACCTCACACCCTGGTGAGAGCTGGCTCCAAAGGTTTGCTGAAATTAATTTATAAAATTAATTTATAAATAAACCACCTGTTCGTCAAGGAGAACCCCATCATCAGGGACCTCAAACCTCACACCCTGGTGAGAGCTGGGCCCAAAGGTTTGCTAAAATTAATTTATAAAATTAATTAATAAACCACCTGTCCGTCAGGGAGAACCCATCATCAGGGACCTCAAACCTCACACCCTGGTGAGAGGGAAATTAATTATTATTAATTGATAAATGGGAAAGGAACGTCAAACCTGGGATGGGCCCAAAGGTTTGCTAAAATTAATTTGTAAAATTAATTAATAAACCACCTGTCCGTCAGGGAGAACCCCATCATCAGGGACCTCAAACCTCACACCCTGGTGAGAGCTGGCTTCAAAGGTTTGCTAAAATTAATTTATAAAATTAATTAATAAATAAACCACCTGTCCGTCAGGGAGAACCCCATCATCAGGGACCTCAAACCTCACACCCTGGTGAGAGCTGGCTCCAAAGGTTTGCTAAAATTAATTTATAAAATTAATTAATAAATAAACCACCTGTTCGTCAGGGAGAACCCCATCATCAGGGACCTCAAACCTCACACCCTGGTGAGAGCTGGGCCCAAAGGTTTGCTAAAATTAATTTATAAAATTAATTAATTAATAAACCACCTGTTCGTCAGGGAGAACCCCATCATCAGGGACCTCAAACCTCACACCCTGGTGAGAGCTGGGCCCAAAGGTTTGCTAAAATTAATTTATAAAATTAATTAATTAATAAACCACCTGTTCGTCAGGGAGAACCCCATCATCAGGGACCTCAAACCTCACACCCTGGTGAGAGCTGGCTTCAAAGGTTTGCTAAAATTAATTTATAAAATTAATTAATAAATAAACCACCTGTCCGTCAGGGAGAACCCCATCATCAGGGACCTCAAACCTCACACCCTGGTGAGAGCTGGCTCCAAAGGTTTGCTAAAATTAATTTTAAAAATTAATTAATAAATAAACAACCTGTCCGTCAGGGAGAACCCCATCATCAGGGACCTCAAACCTCACACCCTGGTGAGGGGAAAATTAATTATTTATTAATTGATAAATGGGAAAGGAACGTCAAACCTGGGATGGGCCCAAAGGTTTGCTAAAACTAATTTATAAAATTAATTAATAAACCACCTGTCCATGTGGGAGAACCCCATCATCAGGGACCTCAAACCCTGGTGAGAGGGAAATTAATTATTCATTAATTGATAAATGAGAAAGGAACCTCCAACCCCACACCCTGGTGAGGGGCTGGGATGGGTTCAAAGCTTTGCTAAAATTTTAATTTATAAATTAAAACCTCAAGCCTGAGATCCTGGTAAGAGGCTCAGCTGGGCTCAAAGCATTTCTTAAATCTGAATTTATAAATTTTAAATTTATTTCATTTTTAAATTTTAAAAATCTTTTTAAATTTCAAAATCTTCTCTGGTAAGGAGCTGAGCATTTCTGAAATATGAATTGATAACTTCTGACATTTTTACAATTGGGATTTCCCTCCCCTGTCCTGGCACAGATCGATTCCTTTGAGCTGCTCTACTACTACGATGAGTATTTGGGGCACTGCATGTGGTGAGTGACCCCAAAACGTTATGGGGTCATGGGGTATGATTTATGGGGTTATGGGTTATGATTTATGGGGTATGGGGTTATGGGGTGTGGGTTATGGGGTATGGGGTTATGGGGTATGGGTTATGGGGGTATGGGAGTTTGGGGTATAGGGTATGGTGTTATGGGGTATGGGGTTATAGGGTATGGGGTTACAGGGTATGGGTTTTTCAGTGGATTTGGGGCAGTTTTATGCCTTTCCCATGGATTTGGGGCACTTTATCCCTTTCCCATGGATTTGGGGCAGTTTATCCCTTTCCCATGGATTTGGGGCAGTTTATCCCTTTCCCAGCAGATTTGGGGCAGTTTATTCCCTTCCCATGGATTTGGAGCAGTTTAATACCTTTCCCAGCAGATTTGGGGCAGTTTATCCCTTTCCCAGCAGATTTGGGGCAGTTTATTCCCTTCCCATGGATTTGGGGCAGTTTATCCCTTTCCCAGCAGATTTGGGGCAGTTTATCCCTTTCCCATGGATTTGGAGCAGCTTATCCCTTTCCCATAGATTTGGGGCAGTTTAATCCCTTTCCCATGGATTTGGGGCAGTTTAATCCCTTTTTCCATGGATTTGGGGCAGTTTATCCCTTTCCCATGGATTTGGGGCAGTTTATCCCTTTCCCATGAATTTGGGGCACTTTATCCCTTTCCCATGGATTTGGAGCAGTTTATCCCTTTTTCCATGGATTTGGGGCAGTTTATACCCTTTCCCATGGATTTGGGGCAGTTTTATCCCTTTCCCAGCGGATTTGGGGCAGATTATCCCTTTCCCAACAGATTTGGGGCAGTTTAATCCCTTTCCCATGGATTTGGGGCAGTTTAATCCCTTTTTCCATGGATTTGGGGCAGTTTATCCCTTTCCCATGGATTTGGGGCAGTTTAATCCCTTTCCCAGCAGATTTGGGGCAGTTTAATGGCAGTTTATCCCTTTCCCATGGATTTGGGGCAGTTTATCCCTTTCCCAGCGGATTTGGGGCACTTTATCCCTTTCCCATGGATTTGGAGCAGCTTATCCCTTTCCCATAGATTTGGGGCAGTTTAATCCCTTTCCCAGTGGTTTTATCCCTTTCCCCATTGATCCCAGCCCAGGAATTCCCATTTTTCCAGGTACATCCCGTTTTTCCTGATCCTCTTCGTTTATTTCTCCGGCTGCTTCGCCCCCGCGGCCGGGCAGGGCCGGATGCCGCTGGCGGCGCTGCTGCTGGTGGGGCCCAGCAGCCTCTACTACTGGTGAGTGAGCCCAGGAATTCCCAGGAATGTCCAGGAATTATCCAGGAATATCTGGGAATATCCAGGAATTCCCCAGGAAAAGTTTCTCCCTTCCCCAGCATTCCTGCAGGGCGGATTTTACCCTGGAATTCAATCCAGGTGGGAATTGAAAATCCCTGGGAGCTGGGAGAGCTCCAGGGTCAGCGGTGAGCCCAAAAAACTGGGAATGCTCTTCCTGCATTCCCGGGATCAGCAGTGATCCCAAAAAAGCTGGGAATGCAGAGAGCATTCACGGAATCACCACTGATCCCAAAAATCCGGGAATTCCCCCTGCATTCCCAGAACCTCCAGGAATTCCCCCTGCATTCTCGGGGTCACCACTGATCCCAAAAATCCAGGAATTCTCCCTGCATTCCCAGGACCATTACTGATCCTACAAAATTCAGGAATTCTCCCTGCATTCCTGGGATCACCACTGATCCCAAAAATCCAGGAATTCTCACTACCTTCCCAGAAAATCCAGGAATTCTCTCTGCATTCCCAGGACCACCACTAATCCCAAAAAACACTGATCCCAGAAACTCTGGGAATTACCCCTGCATTCCCAGAATCACCACTGATCCCAAAAATCCAGGAATTCTCCCGGCATTCCCAGGGTCACCACTGATCCCAAAACTCCGGGAATTCTCCCTGCATTCACAGAAACTCCAGGAATTTCCCCTGCATTCCCGGGACCACCACCGATCCTACAAAAGCTGGGAATTCTCCCTGCACTCCCAGGATCACCACTGAGCTCTCCCTGCCTTCCCAGGCTCACCAGTGATCCCAAAACTCTGGGAATTCCCTCTGCATTCCCAAAAATCTGTGAATTCCCCCCTCATCCCCAAAACTCGGAGAATTCTCCCCTCATTCCCAGAAAATCTGGGAACTCTGCCTGCATTCCTGGGACCACCACTGATCCCAAAAATATGGGAATTCCCCCGACATTCCCAAAACTCCAGGAATTCCCCCTCATTCCTTGTTCCCCCCGCAGGTATCTGGTGACCGAGGGCCAGATTTTTCTGCTGTTTCTCTTCACGGTGTTCGCCATGCTGGCCCTGGTGCTGCGGCAGCGGCGCCGCGGGCTGGCCCCGGACAGCAACGGGCGCTTCCTGCTGGCCTCCTTCCTCCTCAGCCTGCTGCTCATCGCCGCCTGGGTGGGCTGGCTGTGGGACGACAGAACCCTGCGGAAAAAATATCCGGGGGTCATTTATATCCCCGAGCCCTGGGCCTTCTACAGCCTGCACATGGCCCGGGGTGGGACATAGGGGATGGATGAAATTCTGAGGGAAAAGGGGGGGAAAAAAGGAAAAAATTTAGTTTTTTTAATGTAGATTTTGGTGTATTTGGAATAAAGACCTGAGAGATGGTGGCTGTGTGGTGATTGGGTTAATTAATTTGGTGTCATCTACGTCCCGCAGCCCTGGGCCTTCTACAGCCTGCACATGGCCCGGGGTGGAACGTACAGGGGGATGAAATTCTGAGGGGAAAATAGGGAAAAAAAAACCCTCTAGTTTTTTAAATGTCGATTTTAGGGTGTTTGGAATAAAGGTCTGAGAGATGGTGGCCATGTGGTGATTGGGTTAATTAAAGTTAATTTGGTGTCATCTACATCCCCGAGCCCTGGGCTTTCTACAGCCTGCACATGGCCCGGGGTGGGACATAGGGGGTGGATGAAATTCTGAGGGGAAAATAGGGGAAAAAAGGAAAAAAATCTAGTTTTTTTAATGTAGATTTTGGTGTATTTGGAATAAAGACCTGAGAGATGGTGGCTGTGTGGTGATTGGGTTAATTAATTTGGTCTCATCTACGTCCCCCAGCCCTGGGCCTTCTACAGCCTGCACATGGCCCGGGTGGAACGTACAGGGGGATGAAATTCTGAGGGGAAAATAGGGAAAAAAAAACCTTCTAGTTTTTTAAATGTCAATTTTAGGGTGTTTGGAATAAAGGTCTGAGAGATGGTGGCCATGTGGTGATTGGGTTAATTGAAGTTAATTTGGTGTCATCTACATCCCCGAGCCCTGGGCTTTCTACAGCCTGCACCTGGCCCAGGGTGGGACGTAGGGATTTTCTGAAATTCTGAGGGGAAAATAGGGAAAAAAAAAATTCTAGTTTTTTATTTTGTGTGTTTGAGAAATATCCCGGTGTCTTCTACATCCCCAAGCCCTGGGCCTTCTACAGCCTGCACATGGCCCGGGGTGGGATGTAGAGGGGGGATGAAATTCTGAGGGGAAAATAGGGGAAAAAAATAATTCTAGTTTTTTTAATGTAGATTTTAGGGCGTTTGGAATAAAGTCGTGAGCGGTGGTGGCTGTGTGGTGATTGGGTTAATTAATTTGGTCTCATCTATGTCCCCAAGCCCTGGGCCTTCTACAGCCTGCATCTGGCGTGGGGAGTGGGGTAGGGGTTTTCTGAAATTCTGAGGGGAAAATAGGGGAAAAAATAATTCTAGTTTTTTTAATGCAGATTTTAGGGTGTTTGGAATAAAAGCCTGAGCGGTGGTGGCCGTTAATTAAAGTTAATTTGGTTAATGGTGGTTTGGACTGGGTGCTGAGCAACAGAGATGGGGTGGGAGAGGAAAATTCCCCACAAAATAACCCAAAATCTATCGTGTAGGGGAGGAACTCCGGGAATCTGTGCACCAGCACCACCAGCTGTCACAAAACGGGAAAATTCCCCACAAAATAACCCCAAATTTATCGGGCAGGGGAGGAGCTCCAGGGGTCTGTGTGGCCCTGGTGCTGCGGCAGCGGCGCCGCGGGCTGGCCCCGGACAGCAACGGGCGCTTCCTGCTGGCCTCCTTCCTCCTCAGCCTGCTGCTCATCGCCGCCTGGGTGGGCTGGTTGTGGGACGACAGAACCCTGCGGAAAAAATATCCGGGGGTCATTTATATCCCCGAGCCCTGGGCCTTCTACAGCCTGCACATGGCCCGGGGTGGGACATAGGGGATGGATGAAATTCTGAGGGGAAAATAGGGGAAAAAAGGAAAAAATTTAGGTTTTTTAATGTAGATTTTGGTGTATTTGGAATAAAGACCTGAGAGATGGTGGCTGTGTGGTGATTGGGTTAATTAAATTAATTTGGTGTCATCTATATCCCCGAGCCCTGGGCCTTCTACAGCCTGCACCTGGCCCAGGGTGGGACGTAGGGATTTTCTGAAATTCTGAAGGGAAAATAGGGAAAAAAAATAATTCTAGTTTTTTATTTTGTGTGTTTGAAAAATATCCCGGTGTCGTCTACATCCCCGAGCCCTGGGCCTTCTATAGCCTGCACACGGCCTGGGGTGGGATGTAGAGGGGGATGAAATTCTGAGGGGAAAATAGGGGAAAAAATAATTCTATTTTTTTTAATGTAGATTTTGGTGTATTTGGAATAAAGACCTGAGAGATGGTGGCTGTGTGGTGATTGGGTTAATTAATTTGGTCTCATCTACGTCCCCCAGCCCTGGGCCTTCTACAGCCTGCACATGGCCCGGGGTGGAACGTACAGGGGATGAAATTCTGAGGGGAAAATAGGGGAAAAAAAACCCTCTAGTTTTTTAAATGTCGATTTTAGGGTGTTTGGAATAAAGGTCTGAGAGATGGTGGCCATGTGGTGATTGGGTTAATTAAAGTTAATTTGGTGTCATCTACATCCCCGAGCCCTGGGCTTTCTACAGCCTGCACCTGGCCCGGGGTGAGACATAGGGGGTGGATGAAATTCTGAGGGGAAAATAGGGGAAAAAAATAATTCTAGTTTTTTTAATGTAGATTTTAGGGTGTTCGGAATAAAGTCCTGAGCAGTGGTGGCCGTGTGGTGATTGGGTTAATTAAGGTTTATTTGGTCTCATCTACGTCCCTGAGCCCTGAGCCTTCTACAGCCTGCACATGGCCCGGGGTGGGACATAGGGAGTGGATGGAATTCTGAGGGGAAAATAGGGGGAAAAATTATTCTAGTTTTTTTAGTGTAGATTTTAGTGTATTTGGAATAAAGTCCTGAGCGGTGGTGGCCGTATGGTGATTGAGTTAATTAAAGTTAATTTGGTTTCATCTACGTCTCCAAGCCCTGGGCCTTCTACAGCCTGCACGTGGCCCGGTGGGACGTAGGGATTCTCAGAAATTCTGAGGGGAAAATAGGAGCAAAAAAAATAATTCTAGGTTCTATATGTATGATTTAGGGTTTTGACAAATCTATCCGGACGGTGATTCTATCATCCTCGAAAACCGCGGCCTTCTACAGCCGTGCACTGCGCCGGGGTGGGGACACACCCGGTGGGGTAAATTCTGAGGGGAAAATAGAGAAACAAATTTCATTATTCTAGTTTTTTTAATGTAAGATTTTGGGATGTCATGGATAAAGTCCTGAGCAGTGTGGGTGACTGTCTGTGGTTGATTGGTTAATTAATTTGTCTTCTACATCCCTGAGCCCTGGGCCTTCTACAGCCCTGCACCTGCGCCATGGAGCAGTTGTAGGGATGGCTGAAATTCTGAGGGCAATAGGGGAAAAATAATTCTAGTTTTTAAATGTAGATTTTGTGGTTTTGAATAAAGGCCTGAGCAGTGCTGGTGTTAATTAAAGTTAATTGGTCTCATCTACATCCCCAACCCTAGGGCCATTTCAGCCTGCACATGGCCAGGGTGGCAGTGATTTATCTATTGTATGGATAATGTTCAGCACTCCACTTGAGTCCGTGTATTTAATTTTATATTGATAATGTTCAGTATTGGTGTCAATACATTTAATTTTAAATGTATGATGTTCAGCACTGCACTGGTGCCAGTGGTTTAATTTTATATTGATAATATTCAGCACTGCACTTGTGTCAGTCTATTTAATTTTATATGGATAATGTTCAGTACTGGTATCAATACATTAATTTTATATGAATCATGTTCAGTATTGCTATCAGTATATTTAATTTTCTATGGATTATGTTCAGCACTGCACTTGTGTCAGTACATTTAATTTTCTATGGACAATGTTCAGTATTGGTGTCAATACATTTAATTTTATATAGACAATGTTCAGTACTGGTGTCAATGCAATAATTTTATATCGATAATGTTCAGTATTGGTGTCATTGCAGTAATTTTACACGGATAATGTTCAGCACTGGTGTCAATACATTTAATTTTATATCGATTATGTTCAGCACTGGTGTCAATACATTTAATTTTATATGGATTATGTTCAGTAATGGTGTCAATACATTTAATTTTATATGGATAGTGTTCAGTATTGGTGTCAATACATTTAATTTTATATGGATTATGTTCAGTAATGGTGTCAATACATTTAATTTTATATCGATTATGTTCAGCACTGGTGTCAATACATTTAATTTTATATGGATTATGTTCAGTAATGGTGTCAATACATTTAATTTTATATCGATTACGTTCAGCACTGGTGTCAATACATTTAATTTTATATGGATTATGTTCAGTAATGGTGTCAATACATTTAATTTTATATCGATTATGTTCAGCACTGGTGTCAATACATTTAATTTTATATGGATTATGTTCAGTAATGGTGTCAATACATTTAATTTTACATCGATTATATTCAGCACTGGTGTCAATACATTTAATTTTATATCGATTATGTTCAGCACTGGTGTCAATACATTTAATTTTATATGGATAGTGTTCAGTATTGGTGTCAATACATTTAATTTTATATCGATTATATTCAGCACTGGTGTCAATACATTTAATTTTATATGGATGATGTTCAGCACTGGTGTCAATACATTTAATTTTGTATCGATAATGTTCAGCACTGGTGTCAATACATTTAATTTTATATCGATTACGTTCAGCACTGGAATCAATACATTTAATTTCATATCGATAACGTTCAGCACTGGTGTCAATACATTTAATTTTATATGGATAATGTTCAGCACTGGTGTCAATACATTTAATTTTCTATGGACAATGTTCAGTATTGGTGTCAATACATTTAATTTTATATGGATAATGTTCAGCACTGGTGTCAATACATTTAATTTTATATCGATTACGTTCAGCACTGGAATCAATACATTTAATTTCATATCGATTACGTTCAGCACTGGTGTCAATACATTTAACTTCACCCGGGTTATGCCCTGGCTGGTTTCAGCGGTGTCAGTGCAGTTTTTGGAGCTCCATCCCGTGGCCAGCGGTGCTGAGGTGCTGAGCAGTACACGGAGGGTGCCACAGGATGGCACCACGATATCCCAAAGCCAGGGCAGAACAAAGGCTGCTCTCACCGCCCCACTTCCTCCATCGTCATCACCGGGAGGGGTTTGTGAAACTGAACTCGCTCCGCCCAGCCCGGCAAATCCTGATTCTGTTCCTGCCCTTGGCACTGCCACCGAGCCCCCAGGGATGCAGGGGGCACACAATTCCTGGGACACAGAATTCCTGGGACACAGAATTCCCTGGGGACACACAATTCCTGGGACACACAATTCCCTGGGACACAGAATTCCCTGGGGACACAGAATTCCTGGGACACAGAATTCCCTGGGGACACAGAATTCCTGGGACACAGAATTCCCTGGGGACACACAATTCCTGGGACACACAATTCCTTGGGGACACACAATTCCTTGGGGACACACAATTCCTTGGGGACACACAATTCCTTGGGGACACACAATTCCTTGGGGACACACAATTCCTGGGACACACAATTCCTTGGGGACACAGAATTCCCGGGACACAGAATTCCCTGGGGACACAGAATTCCTGGGACACAGAATTCCTTGGGGACACAGAATTCCCTGGACACAGAATCCCTGGGACACACAATTCCTGGGACACACAATTCCCACAGGAAATGCTCTGGTGCCAGGGGTTTGGCACCTCCTTCCCACAAATTCATGGCCAAGGACATCGTTCCCATCCCAAAATCACATCATTCCCATCCCAAAATCACATTATTCCCATCCCTAAATCACATCGTTCCCATCTCAAATCACAATATTTCCATCTCTAAAATCACATTATTCTCGTCCCAAAATACCATCGTTCTCATCCTAAACCCCACATAATTCCCATCCCTAAATCACATCATTCCCACCTCTAAAATCACATCATTCCCATCCGAGAAATCACATTATTCCCATCCCTAAATCTCATTATTCCCATCCCAAAATCCCATTACTCCCATCCCAAATCACAATATTCCCATCCCAAAAATCACAATATTCCCATCCCAAAAATCCCATAGTTCCCATCCCAAAAATCACATAATTCCCATCCCAAAAATCTTATAGTTCCCATCCCAAAAATCACATCATTCCCATCCCAGAATCCCATCATTCCCATCCCAAAAATAATATGATTCCTATCCCCAAAATCACAATATTCCCATCCCAAAAATCACATCATTCCCATCCCAAAAATCATATGATTCCTATCCCCAAAATCACAATATTCTCATCCCAAATAAAACAGAGAATGAATGAAATTCCATTCAAAGCAGAATCAAGGTAAAAGTTTTGTTGGGAGGTGAAGTCTCTGTCCCACTGAGCCTGGGATTATTATTTTATTATTATTATTATTATTATTATTATTATTATTATTATTATTATTATTCTTGAAAATCAGGCAGCACTGAAGGAGGAAAAAGTGGGGGAAAAAGGGAACCCAAAAGATGAATTTTATCAGTGATGGAGGCAATCAGGACAAAGAGAAAATTCCCATTTATAAAAAACACCTTGACAAATTAAATAAACTGAATAAAAATCTGTGATGCCACCAGATGCAGGAAGATTTATTTAAAATAATTAATTAACACTTCAGTGTTTCAAAATATGACACAGGAATTATAGGGGTTTGAGATGATCAGTTCTGAGGTTTTAACTCTACAGATCAGGATTTGATTTCATTAAAAATGAAATCCTTCTCACAGATTAATGTTATTTTTTTTATAAATTCCTTATTTTCCTTAGCTAGAATCAATGTTGATACGGAGAAAAAATAAAATTGAAGATCATGACAGTATCACATTTAAAGATTTGCAGGAACATTATATATATATAATATATATAAATATAAAGTAACACAGTTAATTGTGCTTTTTATGAAGCAAAGCTTACACCTCTAAAAGTTGATCTTTTTAGAAATTTTTATTAACTAAAATTAACTATTTTATTTTTCAAGTTAATAAAATATTTATGAACTTAAAAAATAAAAGAAGCTCAAATTTTGGAGGAATAAACTCAAGTTTTCTTGTTTAGATTTTACAACTGAGAATTTTGTGTCAAGACTGAGCAGACTGAGCCAAAGCAGGAAATAGATGTGTCCTTAATTTTGATAATTTTGATAAGAATTTAAATAATTGTGCTGCAATAAAGGGACTTTTCCAGTCAATATTAAATATTCTGAAGGTGCCCTGCACCTGAAACCAACCCCAGAGATTAAAAGAAGTGCACCTCATGTTAATATTGGGAATTTATCACTGTTAACACAAATCCAGGTATAAAATAATGCTTCTACTCTACTATTAATGAGTAAATCAAGATCTCTGCCACTGGAAGAATTATTATTATTATTATTATTATTATTATTATTATTATTATTATTATTATTATTATTATTCACTGGAATTATTTTCTCCAACTGGATCCAAGTATTTTTGTTTGAACAACTCCAGGACACTGCTTTGTTTTAAATCCAGATTATTAAATCCCAGTGTGTGTTTGCACATTTTAGGAGCTGCTGCATCCTTTGGCTGCTCTGAGCATAAAATTCACCCTTTTTCCCCCTTTTGAGACAGTTTTTGTCAATCCAAGCCCAACCTGCTCACTCAGACAATCCAATGACAGATTTAAATGTATGCTTACATATATTTGGAGTAACATTTGCAAGCTAATGGAATCCTCCTTTTCCCAGGGGTATTTCACAAGCTTTTAAAAAGCACAGAGACAAGAGAATTTCAGCTTTTCAGCTGCTCTGAGTATTTGGCAGGGTGAGATCATCTCTGGGCTCTCTGATCTGTTTGAGGAGAGTCCTGGCAGGATAATCCTTGCTGGGGTGGCCACAGGCTGGTGAATCCGCTTCTGGTCAGCTGGAATTTCGCGCCTGGTTCAGTCTGGAATTCGTCTTGTTCAGGTGAATTCCGTCCTTGTTTAGCTGGGATTCATCCTTGTTCAGCAGGAATTCCGTCCTTGTTCAGCGGGGATTCCATTTTGTTCAGTCTGGAATCTGTTCCTTTTCAGTTGGAATTCCGTCCTTGGTTCAGCTGGAATTCCTTCTCTTGTTGCAGCTGGAATCCATCTTTGTTCAGCTGGAATTCCGTCTTGTTTAGCTGGGATTCCATCCTGTTCAGCTGGTAATTCCATCCCTCTTCAGCTGGAATTCATCCTGTTCAGCTGGAATTCGTCTTTGTTCAGCTGGAATTCCATCCCTGTTCAGCTGGATATTCCATCCCTGTTCAGCTGGAATTCATCCTTGTTCAGCTGGAATTGGGTGCTGGGTGAGCGGGTTGTGCTCCCTCAGATCCTCCTACCTTTGGCTGGGATTCTCCCTCCTCCTTCTCATGTGACTCAGGGAGGGCCAGATAAAGATAAAAGCTCAAGGCATCCTCCAAACTTTTGTTTTGTTGATTTGGCCAAACTTCAGCCTTTGAAGCTCTCTGACTTGAGGACTTGACCAGGCTTGGCTTGCAAGGAGGGGTGACACGAGCACAGAGTGACCTTTAGAGCTCTGAGGACAAAAATTCAGCCACTGATTTTAAATCCACGTTCTTCCATTTTTCTCCAGTCTTCTTACCTTCAGTTTAAACTCGTGTTTTTATTTTTTGTGTCTGTGGGGAGAACAATTAAATTTTCGAAAATCGCCAGCGTCTCACGGGTTAATTAAATCTGAACAAAAGTGACTTCAATAAATCAACCCATCATTTACTGAGCCTGTTTTCAGTGTGACAGCAAGCTGCTGTGGATGGGCATTCCGAGGCACCCTGTGCTGCTGCCACTGTTGCCCCATCCTGTTGTTTAGAAGTGCCGAATTGTCCTGAGGTGAAACTTTGGCCAAGAACTTTTCAAGCGTGGAAAAAATCTCTACAGCTCCAGTAGCGACCAATAGGCGTGATAAACTACGGATGGGATCTCCTCGTGATGGATTTCTTGTGGAGCGGAAAACATCTCCTTTCAGTGATGGATAAAGGATGGATGAGTGATTTTGGTTTTAAAACAAATAAAAATCCTCTTTTTCAATGAAAGCTGCAGGTATCAGAAAGAGCAGTTCAAAATCACCAGCCTGGGTTTTACATGTGCAAGGTGGATGGAGCCTGGTGTTGCTCTGAGGGATTCAGATTTAGGGCAAGAGAGTCCCCGGTTTGAGTCAGTCCCCTGGGAGCTAGCTGGTTTCAGGTTTCACAGATTGATCAGTCTGAAGAACTTTTGGTCATTCTGGCGTAAATTAGATCCCAGAACATGTCAACAGCCAGGTTGGGACAGGCTTGGCAGCTGGGACAGTGGAGGGTGTCCCTGGACTGGGATGAGCTTTAAGGCCTTTCCAGGTCAGACCATCCTGGATTCTGTAAAAACAACCCTGCTGGGTTTGCACTGCTCAGGTGCCTCCTGCAGTGGATGGAGTCCTGGGTGTTGCTCTGAGGGATTCAGGATTTCAGGATTTAGGGCAAGAGGTGCCCCAAGTTTGAGTCAATCCTTGGGAGCTGGTTGGCTCTCAGGTTCAACAGATTGACCAGTTCTAAAGAACATTTTGGTCACTTCTGACATAAATAAGCATTAAATCCCAGAATTGGACAATCCCAGAATTGTCCAAGGCCAGGTGGAAGGGCTTGAGCCCTGGGACAGTGGAGGTGTCCCCTGGACTGGGATGAGCTTTAAGATATGTAAGATTCCATCCTGCAATCCTATACAAAACAATCCTCCCTATAATTGATTCTTCAAGACACAATCCTCTAATTCCATTTCTTTGAGACTTGAGCAGTGAAATACAAAGAATTATTTTACATTTACCTGTGCTGCATAGCACAAAATTTGAGTTCCCCTCTCTCCCTTCCCTCCAGAATCATTTCTGTCCAACTGTGCTCCTACCTTTGCTGGAGCCTGGCTGTGATTTTACAACAATCTGTTTCTTCTGCACAAGATGCCTTGGGCGGTTCCTGCCTTTGTAGTTCAAGCTGTCGGTAAATTATTTCACAACGTTAATTAGCATTTTTCTAACTCCTCTCCTAATTGAGGCATTAAACAAACAAGTTAAGCAGTTGTGTTTTTAACGATGTGAGAAATCGTTCATTGTGAGAATGAAATTTAAATATGTGGCGTTTGTGATGCTGCTTCAATTGGTGTGATTTTGTGGTGCGATATTCTACTCACTGAATCCTCCTGCCTTCAGATCCTAAATCAAGGGATGGGGAGGCTGTCACATTACTTGAATTTTTTTTAAGTGGAAAGTGTGGCAGTTGCTGAGGGAGCTTTTATTTTCAGTTAAATCGTTTGCAGGTCCAGGTTTAGCCAAATGTTCAAATCAAAAAATAATCAATGTACCTAATGTGAGAATGCAGATTTTGGTCCTTTCCATGCAGAGGTTAGGGTGATGTTGCTGAATTTTTAGAAACACATTTATAACTGATTTTTTTTTTTTTTTTTGAGATTATAAGAAAGTGAGAGCTTCAGAATCTCAGGAACTGTAAGCCATGCAGGAATTGATTCCAATGAGGGAAGGTTCAGCTGAGTTGTGAGGCTTGGCAGAGTTGGGTTCTGCCTCTGAGGCTGCTTTGGTGCTGAAATTCACATTTCAGAGACAGCTTGAGGGCAGGAGGAGAAGAAAAAGATGGCCAGTGCTTCAGAAACTGCAGGTGATGCATCTTGTGAAGAGGCACTCGCTGTCTATTTTCCTGTTTCAAAAAACAACTAAGCTTTTATTAAAAAAAGAGAGAAATTCTGATCATATTTGACTGACAGTTTTCCTTAAATGCACTGAGACCAGTGCAGTGCTGAATATTCTCAGTATAAAATTAATATATTGACACAGTGCAAGTAATATTATCTATATAAATTATAGTGACACAGTGCAGTGCTGAATATTATTAATATGGAATTAAATATACTGATAAAGTGCAGTGCTGAATATCATAATATAATTAAATTATTGACATAGTGCAGTTAGTATTATCTGTGAAATTAAATATACTGACACCAGTGCAGTGCTGAACATTATCCATATAATAAAATATATGACCCAGTGCAGTGGTGAACATTATCTATATAAAATTAAATATACTGACACAATGAAGTCTGATATCATCAATATCAATTAAATATACTGATACCAGTGCAGTGCTGAATATTATCAATATAAATTAAATATACTGACACCAGCGCAGTACTGAACATTATCCATATGAATTAAATACCGATACAAGTGGCAGTGCTGAATTTATCCAATAAAAATTAATATATGACAGCCAATGAAGTGCTGAAATCATCAATATCAATTAAATATACTGACACCAGTGGCAGTGCTGAATATTATCAAATATTAAAATTAATATATTCTGACACCAGTGCAGTGCTGAATATTATCAATATAGAATTAATATACTTGACACAAGTGCAGTGCTGAATATTATCAATATAAGTTAAATATACTGACACCAGTGCTGAACATCACCATGTAAATGATCTGTTTAAAGGGGTAGATCGATGTCTGACATAGATGTAGAACTCAGAAGTGTCCTAAAAGTCTTTTAAGGGCTTGATGTGCAGCTCAGCCTCAGTGAAGCGTGAAGTCACTTTTGTTGCTCTCAAACTGCAGCCCTGTGACTTCCTGAAGACTTTCTCAACAAGCTTTGCCACGTTACAAACTGGGTGTCCTGTATCCCCTAAAAACTGCATCCTGTCCAGTGCAGCAGACAGGCTTTTGCTCCCATGATTTTGGTGTTTTCTCTGAAGTTTTTGGTGTTTCTGTGGTGTTTTACAGAACTATTCCATGGCCAGTGTACTGGTGAAGCAGCTCTCCTGCACAGTGCATTGCAATCACAAACTGTGTCCAGTGCAGGCTGCCTGTGCAGCACACAGAGTTTTTCTCTGATATTTGGTTATTTCTCTGATTTTTGCTGTTTTTCGTGGTGTTTTGCACAACTATCGCATGGCAGTGTACCTGGTGAGCAGCTCTCCTCCATGGTGCATTTGCAATCCATAACAACTGTTTATATCTCTGCAGACAGGGTTTTCTCTGATTTTTTGTTATTTCTCTGATTTTTTGCTGTTTCCTGTGGTGTTTTACAGAACTATTCTCATGGCAGTGTACCTGGTGAAGCGCTTCTCCCACGGTGCTCTGCAGCGGTTGCGGGCCAAGGGAATCCGGAACCCGATACATCCAGAGCACTCAGTATTGTGTCTGCTGGCTTCTTCAAAAAGAAAAATAATCACTTTTGGGGAGGGAGATTGGAATCAGGACTGTGCTAACAAGCTTTGACTTCTACAGCCCTCGGGCTCTGGAATCTGATAGTGCTGTTTTTTGTATTCAGCTCCAATTCAAAGACTCAGAGGCTTTGTTGTGCACTAGGAAGCCAGGCAGGAACCCTGTTGACACTGTGAGGGAAAAAATGCAGAGAATCTCTTTCGAGCTCAGCCATCCTGGCTTTGTTTGTGCAGAATGGCACAACTGTGTTTCCACAGTGAAGTGGGCATTCAGCATCTCAGGGCTGAGGCCTCACCCCGGCTTGGCTGTGGGCAGGAGCAGTCCACGGAGCATTTTTGTATTTTCTGTTCCCTTGGCTCAGAGCTTGTGGGGTGAGCCCCAAGAAATGGCCAGCACAGAGCTGCTCCAGCCCCCTCTACACTTCAGGGTGAATTTGCTTCATTATTGTTTCCTCTGACAAGCTGGTGGAAAGTTTTGTGTCAGTAAAAATTACCAGCAAAAGCTGCTGCGGGTTTGGTTTTTTAGGGAGAAGGGGGAAATCCCATCCCTCATGATTTTTAATGCTCAATCAGGTGTTGCACCTCTTTAGAAGGGAAAGAAATTATTGCAGCAGTAAAAATTAGTGTAAAATGGCACAACAGAGAAGTGGGCATCAGCATCTCAGGGCTGAGGCCTCACCCAGCCTGGCTGTGGGCAGGAGCAGCTTCCACGGAGCATTTCTGTATTTTCTGTTCCTTGGCTCAGAGTTTGGGGTGAGCCCCAAGAAATTTTCAGCACAGAGCTCCTTCCATCCCTCCTCACTCCGGTGAATTTGCTGCCTTATTGTTTGCTCTGACAACTTGGTGGAAGTTGTGTCGAAAATACCAGCAAAAGCTGCTGCAGGTTTAGTTTTTTAGGGAGAGAGGGGAAAATCCCAACACCTGATCCTGGTATATACTCTTTAAATGATCAAATCAGGTGTGGCACCTCATTAGAAGGAAAAAATTAGTCAACAGTAAAAATTAGTGTAAAATGCTCACAACTCTGTTTCCCGTGAAGTGGCATTCGGCGTCTCAGGGCTGAGGCTCACCCGGCCTGGCTGTGGGCAGGAGCAGCTCCACGGAGCTTTTCTGTATTTTCTGTTCCCTTGGTTCAGAGCTGTGGGTGAGCCCAAGAAATTTTCAGCACAGAGCTGCTCCACCGCCCTCACTCATCCGGGTGAATTTGCTGCATTATTATTTGCTCTGACAAGCTGTGGAAGTTTGTGTCAGAAAAATACCAGCAAAAACTACTGCGGGTTTTGGTTTTCAGGAGAGGGGGAAATCCCATCCCCTCATGAACTTTTTATGCTCATATCAGGTGTTGCACCTCTTTAGAAGGGAAAGAAATTATTGCAGCAGTAAAATTAGTGTAAATGGCACAACAGAGAAATGGGCATTCAGCATCTCAGGGCTGAGGCCTCACCCTGGGCCTGGCTGTGGGCAGAAGCAGCTCGCACGGAGCATTTTCTGTATTTTCTGTTCCTTGGTCAGAGTTCTGGGGTGAGCCCAAGAAATGACCAGCACAGAGCTCCTTCCATCCCCCTCCTACTCCAGGGTGAATTTGCTGCTTATTGTTTTGCTCTGACAACTTGGTGGAAGTTTGTGTCAGAAAATACCAGCAAAAGTGCTGCAGTTTAGTTTTTTAGGGAGAGAGGGGAAATCCCAACCTGATCCCTGGTATTACTCTTTTAATGCTCAAATCAGGTGTGGCACCCTCATTAGAAGGGAAAAAATTAGTCCAGCAGTAAAAATTAGTGTAAATGCACAACTGTTTTTCCCAGTGAAGTGGCATTCAGAATCTCAGGGCTGAGGCCTCACCCCAGCCTGGCTGTGGGCAGGAGCAGCTCCACGGAGCATTTTCTGTATTTTCTGTTCCCTTGGCTCAGAGTTCTGGGGTGAGCCCAAGAAATTTTCAGCACAGAGCTCCTCCCAGCCCCTCCCACTTCCAGGGTGAATTTCCTGCAGTATTGTTTGCTCTGACAACAAGTTGGTGGAAGTTTGTGTCAGAAAATACAGCAAAAGCTGCTGCGGGCTTGGTTTTCAGGGAGAGGGGAAAATCCATCCCTCATGACTTTTAATGCTCATATCAGGTGTTGCACCCTCTTTAGAAGGGAAAGAAATTATTGCAGCAGTAAAAATTAGTGTAAATGGCACAACAGAGAAGTGGGCATTCAGCATCTCAGGGCTGGGCCTCACCCGCCTGGCTGTGGGCAGGAGCAGCTCCAGGAGCATTTTCTGTATTTTCTGTTTCCTTGGCTCAGAGTTCTGGGTGAGCCCCAAGAAATGACCAGCACGAGCTCCTTCCACCCTCCTCACTCCAGGGTGAATTTTGCTGCAGTATGTTTTGCTCTGACAACTTGGTGGAACTTTGTGTCAGAAAAATACCAGCAAAAGCTGCTGCAGGTTTAGTTTTTTAGGGAGAGAGGGGAAATCCAAACCTGATCCTGGTATTGCTCTTTAATGATCAAATCAGGTGTGGCACCCTCATTAGAAGGAGAAAAATTAGTCCAGCAGTAAAATTAGTGTAAATGCACAATGTGTTCCACAGTGAAGTGGCATTCAGCATCTCAGGGCTGAGGCCTCACCCAGCCTGGCTGTGGGCAGGAGCAGCTCCACGGAGCATTTTCTGTATTTTCTGTTCCCTTGGCTCAGAGCTGTGGGGTGAGCCCAAGAAATTTTCAGCACAGAGCTGCTCCAGCCCACTCCTCACTCCAGGGTGAATTTGCTGCATTATTATTTGCTCTGACAAGCTGGTGGAAGTTTGTGTCAGAAAAATACCAGCAAAAGCTGCTGCGGGCCTGGTTTTCAGGGAGAGTGGGAAAATCCCATCCCCTCTGACTTTTTAATGCTCAATATCAGGTGTTTGCACCCTCTTTAGAAGGGAAAGAATTATTGCAGCAGTAAAAATTAGTGTAAAATGGCACAACAGAGAAGTGGCATTCAGCATCTCAGGGCTGAGGCTCACCCTGGGCTGGCTGTGGGCAGGAGCAGTCACGGAGATTTTCTGTATTTTCTGTTCCCTTGGCTCAGAGTTCTGGGTGAGCCCAAGAAATGACCAGCCAGAGCTCCTTCATCCCCTCCTCACTCCAGGTGAATTTGCTGCCTTATTGTTTGCTCTGACAACTTGGTGGAACTTTGTGTCAGAAAAATACCAGCAAAAGCTGCTGCAGGTTTAGTTTTTAGGGAGAGAGGGGAAATCCCAACACCTGATCCCTGGTATTACTCTTTAATGCTCAATCAGGTGTGGCACCTCATTAGAAGGGAAAAATTAGTCCAGCAGTAAAATTAGTGTAAAATGCACACTGTGTTTCCCCAGTGAAGTGGGCATTCGGCGTCTCAGGGCTGAGGCCTCACCCCAGCCTGGCTGTGGCAGTGAGCAGCTCCAACGGAGCATTTTTCTGTATTTTTCTGTTCCTTGGCTCAGAGTTCTGGGGTGAGCCCCAAGAAATGACCAGCACAGAGCTCCTCATCCCCTCCTCACTCCAGGGTGAATTTGCTGCATTATTGTTTTGCTCTGACAAGCTGGTGGATTTGTGTCAGAAAATACAGCAAAAGCTGCTGCAGTTTGTTTTTTAGGAGAGGGGGAAAATCCTGCCACTGATCCCTGGTATTGCTCTTTAATGCTCAATCAGGTGTTGTGCCCTCTCTAAGAAGGGAAAAAAAGTCCAGCAGTAAAATCAGTGTAGAATGGCACAGCGGTGTTTGTGTGTTTGACTGGCATAAGTTGGTGGAAGTTTGGTGTCAGAAAAACACCAGCAAAAACTGCTGTGGGGTTTGGTTTTTATAGAGAGGGGGAAAATCCAGTCCTGATCACTTTTTAATGCTCAAATCAGTGTTGTGCTTCTCTAGAAGCACTAAAATATAGTGCTGGCATTAATTTGTCCTGATGTAATGCAGTTTTGATGATTTAAATACACAAAATCTACAGAGTTCCAGGGGGCTGCTGCTCTGCAAAGGTGAGAATGAAAGTGTAGGTGCAAGGAAGGGGAAAATCCCAGCCCCTGATCACTTTTTAATGCTCAATCAGTGTTGTGCTTCTCCAGAGGGAAGAAATGATCAGGAGTAAATAATACTGCTGGGGTTAAATTTGTCCTTTGCAATGAATTTTTACATGATTTAAATGCTCAAAATCTATGGGAGTTACATCTCTGCAACAGTGAAGATCAAGATGTAGGGCAGTTCTTGAAGCAGGAATAAAAGGTCTGACTTGTTCATTTTTACCAATAACTGCTTGATGAAACAAGCTTGTAAATAAAAATAGAGGATGGAAAACTCAGAATTCAAGACTTCAGTATTTCACTTCCAGATTTTGTCAGGGTATTGCTGAATTCCTATTGCTCAATTTGCTTTTCAGTTTTAAATCCTTGCTGAGGATTTTATGGGGTTTAGAGTGGTGCCCTGTCCATGTGGGACTTGTTGACAAGTTTACACACTTCAGCTTGAAAGTTAGAATTGAAATTAATGTGATATTAAAGATTAAATAATGGTCAAGTGCAAATTGCATGTAAGGAGTTTTTCTCTGGTAAACACATTTTTAGGGGTCTTGAATGGGTTTACCCCACCATTTCAGACTTATTTCTTTATCATCCATTCATGTCTGAATTAACCGCTAAAATAATATCTTTTTTTCTTTCAATACCAGTTAAAGAGAAATAACTGCTGACCCAGACAGTGAAATAGCAACAACCAGCTTAAGAGTGTCTTTCTTTGTCCAGTAAGTTGATTTTTTTTATTCCCTCTAAAGGATTCTGATGGAAATGTGGCTGTTGTGGGAAAATTACCTCGTGTTTACCTGCTTTAACTCTGTGGGGGTAA
>JAJEOU010001052.1:0-19662 GCA_021534815.1 Acrocephalus arundinaceus
GAATCACTTGCCGTGATGGGAGAGGCACGAACGATGCTGAGCAGGCTTCTTTCGAGCTGGGAAAGCTGCTACTAAGTGGAACTTGTGCCTAGGCGGCAGGAGACAGAACCCCCTTTTGGTGCACACGCTGTGCGCTTAAGCTCCGTCTGAACTGCAACCATGTCAGAATCACTTGCCGTGATGGGAGAGGCACGAACGATGCTGAGCAGGCTTCTTTCGAGCTGGGAAAGCTGCTACTAAGTGGAACTTGTGCCTAGGCGGCAGGAGACAGAACCCCCTTTTGGTGCACACGCTGTGCGCTTAAGCTCCGTCTGAACTGCAACCATGTCAGAATCACTTGCCGTGATGGGAGAGGCACGAACGATGCTGAGCAGGCTTCTTTCGAGCTGGGAAAGCTGCTACTAAGTGGAACTTGTGCCTAGGCGGCAGGAGACAGAACCCCCTTTTGGTGCACACGCTGTGCGCTTAAGCTCCGTCTGAACTGCAACCATGTCAGAATCACTTGCCGTGATGGGAGAGGCACGAACGATGCTGAGCAGGCTTCTTTCGAGCTGGGAAAGCTGCTACTAAGTGGAACTTGTGCCTAGGCGGCAGGAGACAGAACCCCCTTTTGGTGCACACGCTGTGCGCTTAAGCTCCGTCTGAACTGCAACCATGTCAGAATCACTTGCCGTGATGGGAGAGGCACGAACGATGCTGAGCAGGCTTCTTTCGAGCTGGGAAAGCTGCTACTAAGTGGAACTTGTGCCTAGGCGGCAGGAGACAGAACCCCCTTTTGGTGCACACGCTGTGCGCTTAAGCTCCGTCTGAACTGCAACCATGTCAGAATCACTTGCCGTGATGGGAGAGGCACGAACGATGCTGAGCAGGCTTCTTTCGAGCTGGGAAAGCTGCTACTAAGTGGAACTTGTGCCTAGGCGGCAGGAGACAGAACCCCCTTTTGGTGCACACGCTGTGCGCTTAAGCTCCGTCTGAACTGCAACCATGTCAGAATCACTTGCCGTGATGGGAGAGGCACGAACGATGCTGAGCAGGCTTCTTTCGAGCTGGGAAAGCTGCTACTAAGTGGAACTTGTGCCTAGGCGGCAGGAGACAGAACCCCCTTTTGGTGCACACGCTGTGCGCTTAAGCTCCGTCTGAACTGCAACCATGTCAGAATCACTTGCCGTGATGGGAGAGGCACGAACGATGCTGAGCAGGCTTCTTTCGAGCTGGGAAAGCTGCTACTAAGTGGAACTTGTGCCTAGGCGGCAGGAGACAGAACCCCCTTTTGGTGCACACGCTGTGCGCTTAAGCTCCGTCTGAACTGCAACCATGTCAGAATCACTTGCCGTGATGGGAGAGGCACGAACGATGCTGAGCAGGCTTCTTTCGAGCTGGGAAAGCTGCTACTAAGTGGAACTTGTGCCTAGGCGGCAGGAGACAGAACCCCCTTTTGGTGCACACGCTGTGCGCTTAAGCTCCGTCTGAACTGCAACCATGTCAGAATCACTTGCCGTGATGGGAGAGGCACGAACGATGCTGAGCAGGCTTCTTTCGAGCTGGGAAAGCTGCTACTAAGTGGAACTTGTGCCTAGGCGGCAGGAGACAGAACCCCCTTTTGGTGCACACGCTGTGCGCTTAAGCTCCGTCTGAACTGCAACCATGTCAGAATCACTTGCCGTGATGGGAGAGGCACGAACGATGCTGAGCAGGCTTCTTTCGAGCTGGGAAAGCTGCTACTAAGTGGAACTTGTGCCTAGGCGGCAGGAGACAGAACCCCCTTTTGGTGCACACGCTGTGCGCTTAAGCTCCGTCTGAACTGCAACCATGTCAGAATCACTTGCCGTGATGGGAGAGGCACGAACGATGCTGAGCAGGCTTCTTTCGAGCTGGGAAAGCTGCTACTAAGTGGAACTTGTGCCTAGGCGGCAGGAGACAGAACCCCCTTTTGGTGCACACGCTGTGCGCTTAAGCTCCGTCTGAACTGCAACCATGTCAGAATCACTTGCCGTGATGGGAGAGGCACGAACGATGCTGAGCAGGCTTCTTTCGAGCTGGGAAAGCTGCTACTAAGTGGAACTTGTGCCTAGGCGGCAGGAGACAGAACCCCCTTTTGGTGCACACGCTGTGCGCTTAAGCTCCGTCTGAACTGCAACCATGTCAGAATCACTTGCCGTGATGGGAGAGGCACGAACGATGCTGAGCAGGCTTCTTTCGAGCTGGGAAAGCTGCTACTAAGTGGAACTTGTGCCTAGGCGGCAGGAGACAGAACCCCCCTTTGGTGCACACGCTGTGCGCTTAAGCTCCGTCTGAACTGCAACCATGTCAGAATCACTTGCCGTGATGGGAGAGGCACGAACGATGCTGAGCAGGCTTCTTTCGAGCTGGGAAAGCTGCTACTAAGTGGAACTTGTGCCTAGGCGGCAGGAGACAGAACCCCCTTTTGGTGCACACGCTGTGCGCTTAAGCTCCGTCTGAACTGCAACCATGTCAGAATCACTTGCCGTGATGGGAGAGGCACGAACGATGCTGAGCAGGCTTCTTTCGAGCTGGGAAAGCTGCTACTAAGTGGAACTTGTGCCTAGGCGGCAGGAGACAGAACCCCCTTTTGGTGCACACGCTGTGCGCTTAAGCTCCGTCTGAACTGCAACCATGTCAGAATCACTTGCCGTGATGGGAGAGGCACGAACGATGCTGAGCAGGCTTCTTTCGAGCTGGGAAAGCTGCTACTAAGTGGAACTTGTGCCTAGGCGGCAGGAGACAGAACCCCCTTTTGGTGCACACGCTGTGCGCTTAAGCTCCGTCTGAACTGCAACCATGTCAGAATCACTTGCCGTGATGGGAGAGGCACGAACGATGCTGAGCAGGCTTCTTTCGAGCTGGGAAAGCTGCTACTAAGTGGAACTTGTGCCTAGGCGGCAGGAGACAGAACCCCCCTTTTGGTGCACACGCTGTGCGCTTAAGCTCCGTCTGAACTGCAACCATGTCAGAATCACTTGCCGTGATGGGAGAGGCACGAACGATGCTGAGCAGGCTTCTTTCGAGCTGGGAAAGCTGCTACTAAGTGGAACTTGTGCCTAGGCGGCAGGAGACAGAACCCCCCTTTTGGTGCACACGCTGTGCGCTTAAGCTCCGTCTGAACTGCAACCATGTCAGAATCACTTGCCGTGATGGGAGAGGCACGAACGATGCTGAGCAGGCTTCTTTCGAGCTGGGAAAGCTGCTACTAAGTGGAACTTGTGCCTAGGCGGCAGGAGACAGAACCCCCTTTTGGTGCACACGCTGTGCGCTTAAGCTCCGTCTGAACTGCAACCATGTCAGAATCACTTGCCGTGATGGGAGAGGCACGAACGATGCTGAGCAGGCTTCTTTCGAGCTGGGAAAGCTGCTACTAAGTGGAACTTGTGCCTAGGCGGCAGGAGACAGAACCCCCCTTTTGGTGCACACGCTGTGCGCTTAAGCTCCGTCTGAACTGCAACCATGTCAGAATCACTTGCCGTGATGGGAGAGGCACGAACGATGCTGAGCAGGCTTCTTTCGAGCTGGGAAAGCTGCTACTAAGTGGAACTTGTGCCTAGGCGGCAGGAGACAGAACCCCCTTTTGGTGCACACGCTGTGCGCTTAAGCTCCGTCTGAACTGCAACCATGTCAGAATCACTTGCCGTGATGGGAGAGGCACGAACGATGCTGAGCAGGCTTCTTTCGAGCTGGGAAAGCTGCTACTAAGTGGAACTTGTGCCTAGGCGGCAGGAGACAGAACCCCCTTTTGGTGCACACGCTGTGCGCTTAAGCTCCGTCTGAACTGCAACCATGTCAGAATCACTTGCCGTGATGGGAGAGGCACGAACGATGCTGAGCAGGCTTCTTTCGAGCTGGGAAAGCTGCTACTAAGTGGAACTTGTGCCTAGGCGGCAGGAGACAGAACCCCCTTTTGGTGCACACGCTGTGCGCTTAAGCTCCGTCTGAACTGCAACCATGTCAGAATCACTTGCCGTGATGGGAGAGGCACGAACGATGCTGAGCAGGCTTCTTTCGAGCTGGGAAAGCTGCTACTAAGTGGAACTTGTGCCTAGGCGGCAGGAGACAGAACCCCCCTTTTGGTGCACACGCTGTGCGCTTAAGCTCCGTCTGAACTGCAACCATGTCAGAATCACTTGCCGTGATGGGAGAGGCACGAACGATGCTGAGCAGGCTTCTTTCGAGCTGGGAAAGCTGCTACTAAGTGGAACTTGTGCCTAGGCGGCAGGAGACAGAACCCCCTTTTGGTGCACACGCTGTGCGCTTAAGCTCCGTCTGAACTGCAACCATGTCAGAATCACTTGCCGTGATGGGAGAGGCACGAACGATGCTGAGCAGGCTTCTTTCGAGCTGGGAAAGCTGCTACTAAGTGGAACTTGTGCCTAGGCGGCAGGAGACAGAACCCCCTTTTGGTGCACACGCTGTGCGCTTAAGCTCCGTCTGAACTGCAACCATGTCAGAATCACTTGCCGTGATGGGAGAGGCACGAACGATGCTGAGCAGGCTTCTTTCGAGCTGGGAAAGCTGCTACTAAGTGGAACTTGTGCCTAGGCGGCAGGAGACAGAACCCCCCTTTTGGTGCACACGCTGTGCGCTTAAGCTCCGTCTGAACTGCAACCATGTCAGAATCACTTGCCGTGATGGGAGAGGCACGAACGATGCTGAGCAGGCTTCTTTCGAGCTGGGAAAGCTGCTACTAAGTGGAACTTGTGCCTAGGCGGCAGGAGACAGAACCCCCTTTTGGTGCACACGCTGTGCGCTTAAGCTCCGTCTGAACTGCAACCATGTCAGAATCACTTGCCGTGATGGGAGAGGCACGAACGATGCTGAGCAGGCTTCTTTCGAGCTGGGAAAGCTGCTACTAAGTGGAACTTGTGCCTAGGCGGCAGGAGACAGAACCCCCCTTTTGGTGCACACGCTGTGCGCTTAAGCTCCGTCTGAACTGCAACCATGTCAGAATCACTTGCCGTGATGGGAGAGGCACGAACGATGCTGAGCAGGCTTCTTTCGAGCTGGGAAAGCTGCTACTAAGTGGAACTTGTGCCTAGGCGGCAGGAGACAGAACCCCCTTTTGGTGCACACGCTGTGCGCTTAAGCTCCGTCTGAACTGCAACCATGTCAGAATCACTTGCCGTGATGGGAGAGGCACGAACGATGCTGAGCAGGCTTCTTTCGAGCTGGGAAAGCTGCTACTAAGTGGAACTTGTGCCTAGGCGGCAGGAGACAGAACCCCCTTTTGGTGCACACGCTGTGCGCTTAAGCTCCGTCTGAACTGCAACCATGTCAGAATCACTTGCCGTGATGGGAGAGGCACGAACGATGCTGAGCAGGCTTCTTTCGAGCTGGGAAAGCTGCTACTAAGTGGAACTTGTGCCTAGGCGGCAGGAGACAGAACCCCCCTTTTGGTGCACACGCTGTGCGCTTAAGCTCCGTCTGAACTGCAACCATGTCAGAATCACTTGCCGTGATGGGAGAGGCACGAACGATGCTGAGCAGGCTTCTTTCGAGCTGGGAAAGCTGCTACTAAGTGGAACTTGTGCCTAGGCGGCAGGAGACAGAACCCCCTTTTGGTGCACACGCTGTGCGCTTAAGCTCCGTCTGAACTGCAACCATGTCAGAATCACTTGCCGTGATGGGAGAGGCACGAACGATGCTGAGCAGGCTTCTTTCGAGCTGGGAAAGCTGCTACTAAGTGGAACTTGTGCCTAGGCGGCAGGAGACAGAACCCCCCTTTTGGTGCACACGCTGTGCGCTTAAGCTCCGTCTGAACTGCAACCATGTCAGAATCACTTGCCGTGATGGGAGAGGCACGAACGATGCTGAGCAGGCTTCTTTCGAGCTGGGAAAGCTGCTACTAAGTGGAACTTGTGCCTAGGCGGCAGGAGACAGAACCCCCTTTTGGTGCACACGCTGTGCGCTTAAGCTCCGTCTGAACTGCAACCATGTCAGAATCACTTGCCGTGATGGGAGAGGCACGAACGATGCTGAGCAGGCTTCTTTCGAGCTGGGAAAGCTGCTACTAAGTGGAACTTGTGCCTAGGCGGCAGGAGACAGAACCCCCTTTTGGTGCACACGCTGTGCGCTTAAGCTCCGTCTGAACTGCAACCATGTCAGAATCACTTGCCGTGATGGGAGAGGCACGAACGATGCTGAGCAGGCTTCTTTCGAGCTGGGAAAGCTGCTACTAAGTGGAACTTGTGCCTAGGCGGCAGGAGACAGAACCCCCCTTTTGGTGCACACGCTGTGCGCTTAAGCTCCGTCTGAACTGCAACCATGTCAGAATCACTTGCCGTGATGGGAGAGGCACGAACGATGCTGAGCAGGCTTCTTTCGAGCTGGGAAAGCTGCTACTAAGTGGAACTTGTGCCTAGGCGGCAGGAGACAGAACCCCCCTTTTGGTGCACACGCTGTGCGCTTAAGCTCCGTCTGAACTGCAACCATGTCAGAATCACTTGCCGTGATGGGAGAGGCACGAACGATGCTGAGCAGGCTTCTTTCGAGCTGGGAAAGCTGCTACTAAGTGGAACTTGTGCCTAGGCGGCAGGAGACAGAACCCCCCTTTTGGTGCACACGCTGTGCGCTTAAGCTCCGTCTGAACTGCAACCATGTCAGAATCACTTGCCGTGATGGGAGAGGCACGAACGATGCTGAGCAGGCTTCTTTCGAGCTGGGAAAGCTGCTACTAAGTGGAACTTGTGCCTAGGCGGCAGGAGACAGAACCCCCCTTTTGGTGCACACGCTGTGCGCTTAAGCTCCGTCTGAACTGCAACCATGTCAGAATCACTTGCCGTGATGGGAGAGGCACGAACGATGCTGAGCAGGCTTCTTTCGAGCTGGGAAAGCTGCTACTAAGTGGAACTTGTGCCTAGGCGGCAGGAGACAGAACCCCCTTTTGGTGCACACGCTGTGCGCTTAAGCTCCGTCTGAACTGCAACCATGTCAGAATCACTTGCCGTGATGGGAGAGGCACGAACGATGCTGAGCAGGCTTCTTTCGAGCTGGGAAAGCTGCTACTAAGTGGAACTTGTGCCTAGGCGGCAGGAGACAGAACCCCCCTTTTGGTGCACACGCTGTGCGCTTAAGCTCCGTCTGAACTGCAACCATGTCAGAATCACTTGCCGTGATGGGAGAGGCACGAACGATGCTGAGCAGGCTTCTTTCGAGCTGGGAAAGCTGCTACTAAGTGGAACTTGTGCCTAGGCGGCAGGAGACAGAACCCCCCTTTTGGTGCACACGCTGTGCGCTTAAGCTCCGTCTGAACTGCAACCATGTCAGAATCACTTGCCGTGATGGGAGAGGCACGAACGATGCTGAGCAGGCTTCTTTCGAGCTGGGAAAGCTGCTACTAAGTGGAACTTGTGCCTAGGCGGCAGGAGACAGAACCCCCTTTTGGTGCACACGCTGTGCGCTTAAGCTCCGTCTGAACTGCAACCATGTCAGAATCACTTGCCGTGATGGGAGAGGCACGAACGATGCTGAGCAGGCTTCTTTCGAGCTGGGAAAGCTGCTACTAAGTGGAACTTGTGCCTAGGCGGCAGGAGACAGAACCCCCCTTTTGGTGCACACGCTGTGCGCTTAAGCTCCGTCTGAACTGCAACCATGTCAGAATCACTTGCCGTGATGGGAGAGGCACGAACGATGCTGAGCAGGCTTCTTTCGAGCTGGGAAAGCTGCTACTAAGTGGAACTTGTGCCTAGGCGGCAGGAGACAGAACCCCCCTTTTGGTGCACACGCTGTGCGCTTAAGCTCCGTCTGAACTGCAACCATGTCAGAATCACTTGCCGTGATGGGAGAGGCACGAACGATGCTGAGCAGGCTTCTTTCGAGCTGGGAAAGCTGCTACTAAGTGGAACTTGTGCCTAGGCGGCAGGAGACAGAACCCCCCTTTTGGTGCACACGCTGTGCGCTTAAGCTCCGTCTGAACTGCAACCATGTCAGAATCACTTGCCGTGATGGGAGAGGCACGAACGATGCTGAGCAGGCTTCTTTCGAGCTGGGAAAGCTGCTACTAAGTGGAACTTGTGCCTAGGCGGCAGGAGACAGAACCCCCTTTTGGTGCACACGCTGTGCGCTTAAGCTCCGTCTGAACTGCAACCATGTCAGAATCACTTGCCGTGATGGGAGAGGCACGAACGATGCTGAGCAGGCTTCTTTCGAGCTGGGAAAGCTGCTACTAAGTGGAACTTGTGCCTAGGCGGCAGGAGACAGAACCCCCCTTTTGGTGCACACGCTGTGCGCTTAAGCTCCGTCTGAACTGCAACCATGTCAGAATCACTTGCCGTGATGGGAGAGGCACGAACGATGCTGAGCAGGCTTCTTTCGAGCTGGGAAAGCTGCTACTAAGTGGAACTTGTGCCTAGGCGGCAGGAGACAGAACCCCCTTTTGGTGCACACGCTGTGCGCTTAAGCTCCGTCTGAACTGCAACCATGTCAGAATCACTTGCCGTGATGGGAGAGGCACGAACGATGCTGAGCAGGCTTCTTTCGAGCTGGGAAAGCTGCTACTAAGTGGAACTTGTGCCTAGGCGGCAGGAGACAGAACCCCCCTTTTGGTGCACACGCTGTGCGCTTAAGCTCCGTCTGAACTGCAACCATGTCAGAATCACTTGCCGTGATGGGAGAGGCACGAACGATGCTGAGCAGGCTTCTTTCGAGCTGGGAAAGCTGCTACTAAGTGGAACTTGTGCCTAGGCGGCAGGAGACAGAACCCCCCTTTTGGTGCACACGCTGTGCGCTTAAGCTCCGTCTGAACTGCAACCATGTCAGAATCACTTGCCGTGATGGGAGAGGCACGAACGATGCTGAGCAGGCTTCTTTCGAGCTGGGAAAGCTGCTACTAAGTGGAACTTGTGCCTAGGCGGCAGGAGACAGAACCCCCCTTTTGGTGCACACGCTGTGCGCTTAAGCTCCGTCTGAACTGCAACCATGTCAGAATCACTTGCCGTGATGGGAGAGGCACGAACGATGCTGAGCAGGCTTCTTTCGAGCTGGGAAAGCTGCTACTAAGTGGAACTTGTGCCTAGGCGGCAGGAGACAGAACCCCCTTTTGGTGCACACGCTGTGCGCTTAAGCTCCGTCTGAACTGCAACCATGTCAGAATCACTTGCCGTGATGGGAGAGGCACGAACGATGCTGAGCAGGCTTCTTTCGAGCTGGGAAAGCTGCTACTAAGTGGAACTTGTGCCTAGGCGGCAGGAGACAGAACCCCCCTTTTGGTGCACACGCTGTGCGCTTAAGCTCCGTCTGAACTGCAACCATGTCAGAATCACTTGCCGTGATGGGAGAGGCACGAACGATGCTGAGCAGGCTTCTTTCGAGCTGGGAAAGCTGCTACTAAGTGGAACTTGTGCCTAGGCGGCAGGAGACAGAACCCCCCTTTTGGTGCACACGCTGTGCGCTTAAGCTCCGTCTGAACTGCAACCATGTCAGAATCACTTGCCGTGATGGGAGAGGCACGAACGATGCTGAGCAGGCTTCTTTCGAGCTGGGAAAGCTGCTACTAAGTGGAACTTGTGCCTAGGCGGCAGGAGACAGAACCCCCCTTTTGGTGCACACGCTGTGCGCTTAAGCTCCGTCTGAACTGCAACCATGTCAGAATCACTTGCCGTGATGGGAGAGGCACGAACGATGCTGAGCAGGCTTCTTTCGAGCTGGGAAAGCTGCTACTAAGTGGAACTTGTGCCTAGGCGGCAGGAGACAGAACCCCCCTTTTGGTGCACACGCTGTGCGCTTAAGCTCCGTCTGAACTGCAACCATGTCAGAATCACTTGCCGTGATGGGAGAGGCACGAACGATGCTGAGCAGGCTTCTTTCGAGCTGGGAAAGCTGCTACTAAGTGGAACTTGTGCCTAGGCGGCAGGAGACAGAACCCCCCTTTTGGTGCACACGCTGTGCGCTTAAGCTCCGTCTGAACTGCAACCATGTCAGAATCACTTGCCGTGATGGGAGAGGCACGAACGATGCTGAGCAGGCTTCTTTCGAGCTGGGAAAGCTGCTACTAAGTGGAACTTGTGCCTAGGCGGCAGGAGACAGAACCCCCCTTTTGGTGCACACGCTGTGCGCTTAAGCTCCGTCTGAACTGCAACCATGTCAGAATCACTTGCCGTGATGGGAGAGGCACGAACGATGCTGAGCAGGCTTCTTTCGAGCTGGGAAAGCTGCTACTAAGTGGAACTTGTGCCTAGGCGGCAGGAGACAGAACCCCCTTTTGGTGCACACGCTGTGCGCTTAAGCTCCGTCTGAACTGCAACCATGTCAGAATCACTTGCCGTGATGGGAGAGGCACGAACGATGCTGAGCAGGCTTCTTTCGAGCTGGGAAAGCTGCTACTAAGTGGAACTTGTGCCTAGGCGGCAGGAGACAGAACCCCCCTTTTGGTGCACACGCTGTGCGCTTAAGCTCCGTCTGAACTGCAACCATGTCAGAATCACTTGCCGTGATGGGAGAGGCACGAACGATGCTGAGCAGGCTTCTTTCGAGCTGGGAAAGCTGCTACTAAGTGGAACTTGTGCCTAGGCGGCAGGAGACAGAACCCCCCTTTTGGTGCACACGCTGTGCGCTTAAGCTCCGTCTGAACTGCAACCATGTCAGAATCACTTGCCGTGATGGGAGAGGCACGAACGATGCTGAGCAGGCTTCTTTCGAGCTGGGAAGCTGCTACTAAGTGGAACTTGTGCCTAGGCGGCAGGAGCGTCCCCATCACGGCAGTGATTCTGACATGGTTGCAGTTCAGACGGAGCTTAAGCGCACAGCGTGTGCACCAAAAGGGGGTTCTGTCTCCTGCCGCCTAGGCACAAGTTCCACTTAGTAGCAGCTTTCCCAGCTCGAAAGAAGCCTGCTCAGCATCGTTCGTGCCTCTCCCATCACGGCAAGTGATTCTGACATGGTTGCAGTTCAGACGGAGCTTAAGCGCACAGCGTGTGCACCAAAAGGGGGGTTCTGTCTCCTGCCGCCTAGGCACAAGTTCCACTTAGTAGCAGCTTTCCCAGCTCGAAAGAAGCCTGCTCAGCATCGTTCGTGCCTCTCCCATCACGGCAAGTGATTCTGACATGGTTGCAGTTCAGACGGAGCTTAAGCGCACAGCGTGTGCACCAAAAGGGGGTTCTGTCTCCTGCCGCCTAGGCACAAGTTCCACTTAGTAGCAGCTTTCCCAGCTCGAAAGAAGCCTGCTCAGCATCGTTCGTGCCTCTCCCATCACGGCAAGTGATTCTGACATGGTTGCAGTTCAGACGGAGCTTAAGCGCACAGCGTGTGCACCAAAAGGGGGTTCTGTCTCCTGCCGCCTAGGCACAAGTTCCACTTAGTAGCAGCTTTCCCAGCTCGAAAGAAGCCTGCTCAGCATCGTTCGTGCCTCTCCCATCACGGCAAGTGATTCTGACATGGTTGCAGTTCAGACGGAGCTTAAGCGCACAGCGTGTGCACCAAAAGGGGGGTTCTGTCTCCTGCCGCCTAGGCACAAGTTCCACTTAGTAGCAGCTTTCCCAGCTCGAAAGAAGCCTGCTCAGCATCGTTCGTGCCTCTCCCATCACGGCAAGTGATTCTGACATGGTTGCAGTTCAGACGGAGCTTAAGCGCACAGCGTGTGCACCAAAAGGGGGGTTCTGTCTCCTGCCGCCTAGGCACAAGTTCCACTTAGTAGCAGCTTTCCCAGCTCGAAAGAAGCCTGCTCAGCATCGTTCGTGCCTCTCCCATCACGGCAAGTGATTCTGACATGGTTGCAGTTCAGACGGAGCTTAAGCGCACAGCGTGTGCACCAAAAGGGGGGTTCTGTCTCCTGCCGCCTAGGCACAAGTTCCACTTAGTAGCAGCTTTCCCAGCTCGAAAGAAGCCTGCTCAGCATCGTTCGTGCCTCTCCCATCACGGCAAGTGATTCTGACATGGTTGCAGTTCAGACGGAGCTTAAGCGCACAGCGTGTGCACCAAAAGGGGGGTTCTGTCTCCTGCCGCCTAGGCACAAGTTCCACTTAGTAGCAGCTTTCCCAGCTCGAAAGAAGCCTGCTCAGCATCGTTCGTGCCTCTCCCATCACGGCAAGTGATTCTGACATGGTTGCAGTTCAGACGGAGCTTAAGCGCACAGCGTGTGCACCAAAAGGGGGGTTCTGTCTCCTGCCGCCTAGGCACAAGTTCCACTTAGTAGCAGCTTTCCCAGCTCGAAAGAAGCCTGCTCAGCATCGTTCGTGCCTCTCCCATCACGGCAAGTGATTCTGACATGGTTGCAGTTCAGACGGAGCTTAAGCGCACAGCGTGTGCACCAAAAGGGGGGTTCTGTCTCCTGCCGCCTAGGCACAAGTTCCACTTAGTAGCAGCTTTCCCAGCTCGAAAGAAGCCTGCTCAGCATCGTTCGTGCCTCTCCCATCACGGCAAGTGATTCTGACATGGTTGCAGTTCAGACGGAGCTTAAGCGCACAGCGTGTGCACCAAAAGGGGGGTTCTGTCTCCTGCCGCCTAGGCACAAGTTCCACTTAGTAGCAGCTTTCCCAGCTCGAAAGAAGCCTGCTCAGCATCGTTCGTGCCTCTCCCATCACGGCAAGTGATTCTGACATGGTTGCAGTTCAGACGGAGCTTAAGCGCACAGCGTGTGCACCAAAAGGGGGGTTCTGTCTCCTGCCGCCTAGGCACAAGTTCCACTTAGTAGCAGCTTTCCCAGCTCGAAAGAAGCCTGCTCAGCATCGTTCGTGCCTCTCCCATCACGGCAAGTGATTCTGACATGGTTGCAGTTCAGACGGAGCTTAAGCGCACAGCGTGTGCACCAAAAGGGGGGTTCTGTCTCCTGCCGCCTAGGCACAAGTTCCACTTAGTAGCAGCTTTCCCAGCTCGAAAGAAGCCTGCTCAGCATCGTTCGTGCCTCTCCCATCACGGCAAGTGATTCTGACATGGTTGCAGTTCAGACGGAGCTTAAGCGCACAGCGTGTGCACCAAAAGGGGGGTTCTGTCTCCTGCCGCCTAGGCACAAGTTCCACTTAGTAGCAGCTTTCCCAGCTCGAAAGAAGCCTGCTCAGCATCGTTCGTGCCTCTCCCATCACGGCAAGTGATTCTGACATGGTTGCAGTTCAGACGGAGCTTAAGCGCACAGCGTGTGCACCAAAAGGGGGGTTCTGTCTCCTGCCGCCTAGGCACAAGTTCCACTTAGTAGCAGCTTTCCCAGCTCGAAAGAAGCCTGCTCAGCATCGTTCGTGCCTCTCCCATCACGGCAAGTGATTCTGACATGGTTGCAGTTCAGACGGAGCTTAAGCGCACAGCGTGTGCACCAAAAGGGGGGTTCTGTCTCCTGCCGCCTAGGCACAAGTTCCACTTAGTAGCAGCTTTCCCAGCTCGAAAGAAGCCTGCTCAGCATCGTTCGTGCCTCTCCCATCACGGCAAGTGATTCTGACATGGTTGCAGTTCAGACGGAGCTTAAGCGCACAGCGTGTGCACCAAAAGGGGGGTTCTGTCTCCTGCCGCCTAGGCACAAGTTCCACTTAGTAGCAGCTTTCCCAGCTCGAAAGAAGCCTGCTCAGCATCGTTCGTGCCTCTCCCATCACGGCAAGTGATTCTGACATGGTTGCAGTTCAGACGGAGCTTAAGCGCACAGCGTGTGCACCAAAAGGGGGGTTCTGTCTCCTGCCGCCTAGGCACAAGTTCCACTTAGTAGCAGCTTTCCCAGCTCGAAAGAAGCCTGCTCAGCATCGTTCGTGCCTCTCCCATCACGGCAAGTGATTCTGACATGGTTGCAGTTCAGACGGAGCTTAAGCGCACAGCGTGTGCACCAAAAGGGGGGTTCTGTCTCCTGCCGCCTAGGCACAAGTTCCACTTAGTAGCAGCTTTCCCAGCTCGAAAGAAGCCTGCTCAGCATCGTTCGTGCCTCTCCCATCACGGCAAGTGATTCTGACATGGTTGCAGTTCAGACGGAGCTTAAGCGCACAGCGTGTGCACCAAAAGGGGGGTTCTGTCTCCTGCCGCCTAGGCACAAGTTCCACTTAGTAGCAGCTTTCCCAGCTCGAAAGAAGCCTGCTCAGCATCGTTCGTGCCTCTCCCATCACGGCAAGTGATTCTGACATGGTTGCAGTTCAGACGGAGCTTAAGCGCACAGCGTGTGCACCAAAAGGGGGGTTCTGTCTCCTGCCGCCTAGGCACAAGTTCCACTTAGTAGCAGCTTTCCCAGCTCGAAAGAAGCCTGCTCAGCATCGTTCGTGCCTCTCCCATCACGGCAAGTGATTCTGACATGGTTGCAGTTCAGACGGAGCTTAAGCGCACAGCGTGTGCACCAAAAGGGGGGTTCTGTCTCCTGCCGCCTAGGCACAAGTTCCACTTAGTAGCAGCTTTCCCAGCTCGAAAGAAGCCTGCTCAGCATCGTTCGTGCCTCTCCCATCACGGCAAGTGATTCTGACATGGTTGCAGTTCAGACGGAGCTTAAGCGCACAGCGTGTGCACCAAAAGGGGGGTTCTGTCTCCTGCCGCCTAGGCACAAGTTCCACTTAGTAGCAGCTTTCCCAGCTCGAAAGAAGCCTGCTCAGCATCGTTCGTGCCTCTCCCATCACGGCAAGTGATTCTGACATGGTTGCAGTTCAGACGGAGCTTAAGCGCACAGCGTGTGCACCAAAAGGGGGGTTCTGTCTCCTGCCGCCTAGGCACAAGTTCCACTTAGTAGCAGCTTTCCCAGCTCGAAAGAAGCCTGCTCAGCATCGTTCGTGCCTCTCCCATCACGGCAAGTGATTCTGACATGGTTGCAGTTCAGACGGAGCTTAAGCGCACAGCGTGTGCACCAAAAGGGGGGTTCTGTCTCCTGCCGCCTAGGCACAAGTTCCACTTAGTAGCAGCTTTCCCAGCTCGAAAGAAGCCTGCTCAGCATCGTTCGTGCCTCTCCCATCACGGCAAGTGATTCTGACATGGTTGCAGTTCAGACGGAGCTTAAGCGCACAGCGTGTGCACCAAAAGGGGGGTTCTGTCTCCTGCCGCCTAGGCACAAGTTCCACTTAGTAGCAGCTTTCCCAGCTCGAAAGAAGCCTGCTCAGCATCGTTCGTGCCTCTCCCATCACGGCAAGTGATTCTGACATGGTTGCAGTTCAGACGGAGCTTAAGCGCACAGCGTGTGCACCAAAAGGGGGTTCTGTCTCCTGCCGCCTAGGCACAAGTTCCACTTAGTAGCAGCTTTCCCAGCTCGAAAGAAGCCTGCTCAGCATCGTTCGTGCCTCTCCCATCACGGCAAGTGATTCTGACATGGTTGCAGTTCAGACGGAGCTTAAGCGCACAGCGTGTGCACCAAAAGGGGGGTTCTGTCTCCTGCCGCCTAGGCACAAGTTCCACTTAGTAGCAGCTTTCCCAGCTCGAAAGAAGCCTGCTCAGCATCGTTCGTGCCTCTCCCATCACGGCAAGTGATTCTGACATGGTTGCAGTTCAGACGGAGCTTAAGCGCACAGCGTGTGCACCAAAAGGGGGGTTCTGTCTCCTGCCGCCTAGGCACAAGTTCCACTTAGTAGCAGCTTTCCCAGCTCGAAAGAAGCCTGCTCAGCATCGTTCGTGCCTCTCCCATCACGGCAAGTGATTCTGACATGGTTGCAGTTCAGACGGAGCTTAAGCGCACAGCGTGTGCACCAAAAGGGGGGTTCTGTCTCCTGCCGCCTAGGCACAAGTTCCACTTAGTAGCAGCTTTCCCAGCTCGAAAGAAGCCTGCTCAGCATCGTTCGTGCCTCTCCCATCACGGCAAGTGATTCTGACATGGTTGCAGTTCAGACGGAGCTTAAGCGCACAGCGTGTGCACCAAAAGGGGGGTTCTGTCTCCTGCCGCCTAGGCACAAGTTCCACTTAGTAGCAGCTTTCCCAGCTCGAAAGAAGCCTGCTCAGCATCGTTCGTGCCTCTCCCATCACGGCAAGTGATTCTGACATGGTTGCAGTTCAGACGGAGCTTAAGCGCACAGCGTGTGCACCAAAAGGGGGGTTCTGTCTCCTGCCGCCTAGGCACAAGTTCCACTTAGTAGCAGCTTTCCCAGCTCGAAAGAAGCCTGCTCAGCATCGTTCGTGCCTCTCCCATCACGGCAAGTGATTCTGACATGGTTGCAGTTCAGACGGAGCTTAAGCGCACAGCGTGTGCACCAAAAGGGGGGTTCTGTCTCCTGCCGCCTAGGCACAAGTTCCACTTAGTAGCAGCTTTCCCAGCTCGAAAGAAGCCTGCTCAGCATCGTTCGTGCCTCTCCCATCACGGCAAGTGATTCTGACATGGTTGCAGTTCAGACGGAGCTTAAGCGCACAGCGTGTGCACCAAAAGGGGGGTTCTGTCTCCTGCCGCCTAGGCACAAGTTCCACTTAGTAGCAGCTTTCCCAGCTCGAAAGAAGCCTGCTCAGCATCGTTCGTGCCTCTCCCATCACGGCAAGTGATTCTGACATGGTTGCAGTTCAGACGGAGCTTAAGCGCACAGCGTGTGCACCAAAAGGGGGTTCTGTCTCCTGCCGCCTAGGCACAAGTTCCACTTAGTAGCAGCTTTCCCAGCTCGAAAGAAGCCTGCTCAGCATCGTTCGTGCCTCTCCCATCACGGCAAGTGATTCTGACATGGTTGCAGTTCAGACGGAGCTTAAGCGCACAGCGTGTGCACCAAAAGGGGGGTTCTGTCTCCTGCCGCCTAGGCACAAGTTCCACTTAGTAGCAGCTTTCCCAGCTCGAAAGAAGCCTGCTCAGCATCGTTCGTGCCTCTCCCATCACGGCAAGTGATTCTGACATGGTTGCAGTTCAGACGGAGCTTAAGCGCACAGCGTGTGCACCAAAAGGGGGGTTCTGTCTCCTGCCGCCTAGGCACAAGTTCCACTTAGTAGCAGCTTTCCCAGCTCGAAAGAAGCCTGCTCAGCATCGTTCGTGCCTCTCCCATCACGGCAAGTGATTCTGACATGGTTGCAGTTCAGACGGAGCTTAAGCGCACAGCGTGTGCACCAAAAGGGGGTTCTGTCTCCTGCCGCCTAGGCACAAGTTCCACTTAGTAGCAGCTTTCCCAGCTCGAAAGAAGCCTGCTCAGCATCGTTCGTGCCTCTCCCATCACGGCAAGTGATTCTGACATGGTTGCAGTTCAGACGGAGCTTAAGCGCACAGCGTGTGCACCAAAAGGGGGTTCTGTCTCCTGCCGCCTAGGCACAAGTTCCACTTAGTAGCAGCTTTCCCAGCTCGAAAGAAGCCTGCTCAGCATCGTTCGTGCCTCTCCCATCACGGCAAGTGATTCTGACATGGTTGCAGTTCAGACGGAGCTTAAGCGCACAGCGTGTGCACCAAAAGGGGGGTTCTGTCTCCTGCCGCCTAGGCACAAGTTCCACTTAGTAGCAGCTTTCCCAGCTCGAAAGAAGCCTGCTCAGCATCGTTCGTGCCTCTCCCATCACGGCAAGTGATTCTGACATGGTTGCAGTTCAGACGGAGCTTAAGCGCACAGCGTGTGCACCAAAAGGGGGTTCTGTCTCCTGCCGCCTAGGCACAAGTTCCACTTAGTAGCAGCTTTCCCAGCTCGAAAGAAGCCTGCTCAGCATCGTTCGTGCCTCTCCCATCACGGCAAGTGATTCTGACATGGTTGCAGTTCAGACGGAGCTTAAGCGCACAGCGTGTGCACCAAAAGGGGGGTTCTGTCTCCTGCCGCCTAGGCACAAGTTCCACTTAGTAGCAGCTTTCCCAGCTCGAAAGAAGCCTGCTCAGCATCGTTCGTGCCTCTCCCATCACGGCAAGTGATTCTGACATGGTTGCAGTTCAGACGGAGCTTAAGCGCACAGCGTGTGCACCAAAAGGGGGTTCTGTCTCCTGCCGCCTAGGCACAAGTTCCACTTAGTAGCAGCTTTCCCAGCTCGAAAGAAGCCTGCTCAGCATCGTTCGTGCCTCTCCCATCACGGCAAGTGATTCTGACATGGTTGCAGTTCAGACGGAGCTTAAGCGCACAGCGTGTGCACCAAAAGGGGGTTCTGTCTCCTGCCGCCTAGGCACAAGTTCCACTTAGTAGCAGCTTTCCCAGCTCGAAAGAAGCCTGCTCAGCATCGTTCGTGCCTCTCCCATCACGGCAAGTGATTCTGACATGGTTGCAGTTCAGACGGAGCTTAAGCGCACAGCGTGTGCACCAAAAGGGGGGTTCTGTCTCCTGCCGCCTAGGCACAAGTTCCACTTAGTAGCAGCTTTCCCAGCTCGAAAGAAGCCTGCTCAGCATCGTTCGTGCCTCTCCCATCACGGCAAGTGATTCTGACATGGTTGCAGTTCAGACGGAGCTTAAGCGCACAGCGTGTGCACCAAAAGGGGGGTTCTGTCTCCTGCCGCCTAGGCACAAGTTCCACTTAGTAGCAGCTTTCCCAGCTCGAAAGAAGCCTGCTCAGCATCGTTCGTGCCTCTCCCATCACGGCAAGTGATTCTGACATGGTTGCAGTTCAGACGGAGCTTAAGCGCACAGCGTGTGCACCAAAAGGGGGGTTCTGTCTCCTGCCGCCTAGGCACAAGTTCCACTTAGTAGCAGCTTTCCCAGCTCGAAAGAAGCCTGCTCAGCATCGTTCGTGCCTCTCCCATCACGGCAAGTGATTCTGACATGGTTGCAGTTCAGACGGAGCTTAAGCGCACAGCGTGTGCACCAAAAGGGGGTTCTGTCTCCTGCCGCCTAGGCACAAGTTCCACTTAGTAGCAGCTTTCCCAGCTCGAAAGAAGCCTGCTCAGCATCGTTCGTGCCTCTCCCATCACGGCAAGTGATTCTGACATGGTTGCAGTTCAGACGGAGCTTAAGCGCACAGCGTGTGCACCAAAAGGGGGTTCTGTCTCCTGCCGCCTAGGCACAAGTTCCACTTAGTAGCAGCTTTCCCAGCTCGAAAGAAGCCTGCTCAGCATCGTTCGTGCCTCTCCCATCACGGCAAGTGATTCTGACATGGTTGCAGTTCAGACGGAGCTTAAGCGCACAGCGTGTGCACCAAAAGGGGGGTTCTGTCTCCTGCCGCCTAGGCACAAGTTCCACTTAGTAGCAGCTTTCCCAGCTCGAAAGAAGCCTGCTCAGCATCGTTCGTGCCTCTCCCATCACGGCAAGTGATTCTGACATGGTTGCAGTTCAGACGGAGCTTAAGCGCACAGCGTGTGCACCAAAAGGGGGTTCTGTCTCCTGCCGCCTAGGCACAAGTTCCACTTAGTAGCAGCTTTCCCAGCTCGAAAGAAGCCTGCTCAGCATCGTTCGTGCCTCTCCCATCACGGCAAGTGATTCTGACATGGTTGCAGTTCAGACGGAGCTTAAGCGCACAGCGTGTGCACCAAAAGGGGGTTCTGTCTCCTGCCGCCTAGGCACAAGTTCCACTTAGTAGCAGCTTTCCCAGCTCGAAAGAAGCCTGCTCAGCATCGTTCGTGCCTCTCCCATCACGGCAAGTGATTCTGACATGGTTGCAGTTCAGACGGAGCTTAAGCGCACAGCGTGTGCACCAAAAGGGGGTTCTGTCTCCTGCCGCCTAGGCACAAGTTCCACTTAGTAGCAGCTTTCCCAGCTCGAAAGAAGCCTGCTCAGCATCGTTCGTGCCTCTCCCATCACGGCAAGTGATTCTGACATGGTTGCAGTTCAGACGGAGCTTAAGCGCACAGCGTGTGCACCAAAAGGGGGTTCTGTCTCCTGCCGCCTAGGCACAAGTTCCACTTAGTAGCAGCTTTCCCAGCTCGAAAGAAGCCTGCTCGCATCGTTCGTGCCTCTCCATCACGGCAAGTGATTCTGA